>MDJU01000061.1:0-86337 GCA_001721665.1 Trichoderma pleuroti
ACAGGCACTCCTCAGGTCCGGCCACTCCTGCTCCCATCCCGGTCCCCCGATCGCCGAACAACAACCACCGAGTGCCCTCCCCCGCCCACTCTCCTGCTCCCATCCCGCAGCCCTCTGCTAGCGGTGGCCGACCTCCGTCCAGCCTGCAGCAGCCAACGAACCAAATGACCTTTGGCAGCCTTGGTAGCGACGGTGATGTAAGTCCCCATCTCGTCACATCGTCACACAATCAGCGCTCTTTCTTAGTGCTATGAAAAGAACTTGGACACGCCCTTGCGGAAACCGTCCATGATGCCGCCCTCCTGGCCGGCATCATCGTAGTAGCTGGCCTTGCGCTCCCACTGCACGTCGCCGCTGCGGCCGCGCTCGACACGAGAGCCGCGGGCATACGCGTGGCCGGCGGCATTGGCAATGGCGTTGCCGCTGGCGTTGACGCTGCCGTGGCCGTTGCCGTACTCGCCGGCCATGCGCACAGCGTCGCCGACGGCACTGAAGGGGTCGCCCGTGGCGGCGCGCTTGGCCACGCCCAGCATGCGCTCGAGCGAGGGCGGGATGCGCAGGCCAAAGCGCGCCAGCAGGGCCGTCAGGGCGCCGCCGGTGATGAGGGGCAGGATGACGAGGAAGAAGACCTTCCACGGGTGGCGCTTGGCGTAGTGCTGCAGGTCGCGGAGGAGTCGCTTGAGCTGCTTGATGCAGCGCTGGACGAAGCCCTCGCGGGGGGAGCGTTTGTAGTACGAGGGACGGCCTTGTAAGTTGTCGAGTTAGCATCTGCACTGTTCATCAATGTAATGGTAGTGGCACGTACTGCTTCCAAACAGGCTGGAGCGGCTGTTGTTGCCGCCCAGGCCAAAGAAGGAGCCCTTGGAGCCGCTGTGCCTGCGGTGGCCGCTCTCGCCGCCAAAGATTCCGCTGCCACGGTTCCGGGAGCGCGACCTGTCCCTGTCCCTGTCCCTGTCCCGATCACGATCACGATCTCGAGATCGGTCCCGGGACCGGGATCGCGACGGCGAGTGCGAGTGCGAGCGGCGCTTCTTGTGGCGGCTGCTCCTCGCGTGGTGACGAGACGAGCGGCCACTCTGGCTGACGGCGTCGCCGTACTGGTCGAGCAGGCTTGAGGAGCCCATGATTGGTTTGGTTTTCGGGTTGCCCTTGTTTTGTGCTAAATGACGCGAAGCATAAACAAACCGACTTTGACGCTGTTTCTTTTTTTCAGGCGGGCGGGCGAGGCTCAGCTGAGATTCAGGCGCATTTGGTGTTTTGAGAAACGAGATTGGGTTGTTTGTTTTAGATGAGAGACGTCTGTGTTGCCTCGAAGACGCGGTACTGGCTGGGGTGTAACCTCGAACTACCAAGGTACTGTAGTACAGGATGGAGTACCTAGAGCGCGGCTTAATAAAGAATGGATGCAATCAAAGGTCTCTATGCACGCTGAACAGAAAACAGCAGTACAACAACGCAAGGTATTGAGATGTAAAGTAATAAAAGAGCAGGCTGGAGCGAAGAAAGAGGGCCTTTACTACAAGGAGTAATGCTGACTACTACGAGCTGGTACCTGATGCAACAATGCCGGTACTTTCCCCCTCCCTTGTCTACTACTAAGGTAGGTAGTAGGTACTAAGGCACTCCGTACTTGGTACCTTGTTCGTCCTTTGGAGCTTGTCCTTTGGAGCTTCTCCTTTGCGATATGCGCGCAGCGAGGCGGGATGCAGGATGCAGCCATGAGGTGCAGCTGAGCGAAGCTTCAACGAGATGAGATGCCTCTAGTCAGCAAAGGCCAAAGGTGGAGAGCGAGAAAAGCGCCCTGACCGCCATAATTCCGGTGGCTGGGGGGGTGGCCGCAATCAAGGAAAAGTCAATCAAATGTCTCTTAGTAGCCGCCCACAGTGAGACTTGTCGCGGACTTCGTACGGAGTACCGAGTGACTTTTGCATGTCAACACGAGCTGGAACTTTGGCCCTGAAACGGCCATACGAAGAAAAGGTGGCGCAGCAATCCTTGAGGGGGGCCGTTTTAGCAGTTCTGTCAAATGGTGCTAATCAAGGTAGTTGGGCCGAAAGTGCCAAGGAGCGAGTGAGAGCTGGTAGCGAGAAATAAGAGCACGTACCTTTCCATTTTATTATACAGCGCTTTATGTTTGCAGATCCTAATACAAAGTACGGGTTACGACACATAATTATTGTACATACCGCACCGTATTCTCGTACCGGGCGCTGCGTACCTGGTACTGCTACTTGTGAGAGGCTTTGAGCATGTTTACAGTGTTACAGACCGCTTGCCTTTCTGAGAAGACGAATCTGAGTACCTGAGATGTACACTGCCAGTTGTGTAAACCAGTCGTTTTCGCGCCACACTTGCTACGCCACACCCCAGATTTCAACCTCCAAACTGATCGTGCTTCGTTCTTGCTTGATGAGTGACCGTCTGTTATTTCGTAGAAATTCCATCATCAAGACTCTGCTCTCTCAATCACTCCGCAAGCTTTCAATATACATAGATTCCATCAAGCCATTGAAGGAGCAGAAAGAAATCTCGAATCAAACAGGACAGCATCCAAGATATACAGCCAAAATGTCCGGTGAAGACGATGAAGACGATTACATGAACATGACGTTCCAAGACCCTACTCCCGCCACAGAATCCTCTGTTCAGCGAGCTCAGCGGCTCAAAAAAGAATCACGCGCCCGTGGTGTCATAAAATCCAAAGCACAGATCGCTCAAGAAGAAGTTGCCGCACGAGAAAAGGCACTCTCAACCTCCATGCTCGAGGATCCACGTTCAAAAAAGAGCAAAGGTCTCGCCATGATGGCAAAAATGGGCTTCAAGGGTGGTGGTCTGGGCAAAAAGGCAGAAGATGGCGAAATCATCTGGCAAATCAGAGCCCATCAAAATCAGCATGAAGGAGGATCGCGGCGGCATTGGCATGGAGAGCGAGAAGAAGCGGAAGCTTCAAGAAGCCTTTGAAGAGAGGGAAATCAAGACTGTCAAAATTGACCCCTTGGAGTACCGTGAGAGGATGCGGATGGAGAGAGAAGATGCCAGGCTGGAATCACAGCTTCATGCCGCACAACGCACAGCCGAGAGGCTGGATGACGAGAATACCGGCTCTGATACAAATGAGCACTCATCAGAAGAAGAAGCGTCAACTCCGAAACCTACGCCAGTATCATCGCGGCCGCTCAAGTCTATTCCTGTGCTTTATCGCGGCTTGATTCGGCATCGCGAAGAAAAGGAGCGTGATCGACGAATGAGGTACGATCTGGAGCAGTCCCTTTCGCGGTTACCGACGTATGAGAATGACGAGGAGGACGAGGACGACAAGAAAGCTCTGGGCAAGAAACAAGTAACATACTCAACTGCGGATGACTTGGACGAGGAGGATGAGGAACTGGACGAGTTTAATGCACTTGAACCTGGCACTAGACTGAGTCGCCTAGTCATGTACTTGCGAGAGACACATCACTATTGCTTCTGGTGCAAAATGGCATATCCGGATGCGGAAATGGACGGTTGTCCCGGTATAACAGAGGAGGACCACGATTGATATATTGGGAGGATGGCAGTTTATGTAGATTCTCATGGCTATTTCTTTGCTGTGCTATATTAGCGTATTCGTCTTTGCTATTGTCTCACTCTCTCTCTACTATCTCACCACTAGGCAGACAAGTGATTATATATAGAATGCTGGAGAGTTACTCACTTCTCACTTAGTAGGAAAGGGAAAGACAATCACTTGCTTTAGTATTTCTCACTACCATCCCGCAAGTCCATTTTCGCGTAATTCATCTGTCAACTCTCTATATCTATAGAGCAACCCGATCCCAATTTTGTTCCCGTTCATCTCCTTTTTGATCCGGAATGTTCAACTGTAGATTTATTTAGTAGTTGAGAGCCATTCCTTTCAAATTGGACTCTCAAGACTCATTTATTACCTCTCTTCCTTCCATCGTCCTTTTATCCAGTATTAATCTCCATCTTCGCCGGTACCATCATCGTCCTCTTTAAGTGCACCCGAGATCTACAAAGGACCATGCTGCTGTCGAACTTCTCTCCGTCGGCGGTCCCAATTTTCACTAGGGCAGGAGCTTCAACAAATTTAACAAAGGAGTTGGATACATCGGCGTCTTTGTCGTATTGGTAAGGCTCCATTTTTGTTTGGTCAAAAGGGGCAAGTTGCTTGCCATCATCGTCTCCCAGCCACTGTGGGAAGAAAATAGCCTTTGACTTCATCATCATGAGATGAAAATCGACCGCTTTTGTAACCAATCTCCTTATCTCATTCTTAAAATGATTCATCTTTGAGTTTGGTATGAAAGGATCAAGTCGCTCCGTGATTTTGCCAACCAGCACCTCCATAGCTTCTATATTGAGGTGGCCCTCATCACTGAGGTCTGCAACCGCTCTAGACTTGATCTGGCTGATAATATGGAGGTACTTGGTGTTGTCTTTGTGATGACAGCCTGCACAGAAATAAAACATGTTAATGAACTGGATTCTTGACTGAGAATGGAAAATGCAACGAGGTAAGTACTTACTCTTCACAAACAGACCATGTGTCAAGGTATTACCAATATCTCCCTGCCAGATGGAGTGTCTTCCTGAAAACACAGAAAGTATCACATTCTTCCATACAGCTCGTCGAAGAATACAGGTGCGTAAAGTTGACATATCGCGTATGGATAAGAGCCGGCGCTCCATCACCAGTGACTCGAGAATCGTATCTTGATCAGCGGGGATCTTGGTGAGGCATTGAGAGACTAGGTCTCGGATATTGTAAGATAATGTCATCCAGTTCTGCGTAATCTCGGAGTCAGACACTTTGACATATTTGCCAGACTTCTTCGCTGCTTCAAGAGCAGAGGCAAGGTCGCATCTCCACTTTTGTGAATCGTTTTTAAGCTGAGCTATCTTTTGGTTGAAGGATGCTTCACTTTGCTTGTGAGCCTGTTGTGCCTGTTCAAGCTCCGACTTCAAAGCTTTGACTTGAGCTTGAAGATCTTGGTTCTCGGATCTGGTAGTTTCGAAATCAATCATCTTGGAGCTAAATCTCTCAGCTAATGCGAGGGCGTCCTTCTCGAATCTCTTAATCTCGGTATTGGCTGTGGGCTTCCGGCCACGCTTTGCGGGCTTCGTAGGCTCGCTTTCATCATCTCCATGACTTCTTTTCCCGGTTTTTATAATCACGCGGCGACCTGGAGCCTGCTGTTCAGGGTTCGTTGGCTCTTGCTTGCCATCTTGTGGACGCAACGCTCGAGAGGCCACCTTTTTTGCGGCACTTGGCTTCTTTGCTGGAATATCTCCTTTGAAGCCCATGTACTCATCATTTGCTTCTTCAGTATCAGATGCGCTTCCAGAGTCGCCATTATCACATTCTTTATAGTTAGGCCGTTTGTCTCCGCCGCGTCGACGAGATGGAGTCTTGGCCGGTTGGGCTGCCTTCTTCATTTGCGAATATTCCTGATTATCTGCCAAACGATTAGCTGGAATCTGAGCCTTTTGAAAGATACATTCAATCTCTCAGGGAATAATCATGGAGCTGGTGATACATTACTACCTTCGTCGTCAGTAAGGATGATGCATGTGTTTGGCGGCATTGCACTATCAGCAGAGGAGAGAAGAGTTGACCTGGAACTGCGTCGAAAAACAAAATCTTGCAAGAATGAAGAAGGGAGGAGGGAAAAAACAAGAAGAGATAAAAATGAATGGAGAAAGAAAGAAATAAGACAGTCGACTGTGCTGTGCAGAATCATGTGTGCACCGCTTTCGCTCTGCCAAATATCTGCCAGCTGGCATTGTCAGTGTATCATGCACTCCCTCACTTTAAAACCTCACCTCAATTCACTTCCTCTTCACTTTAATTTCACCTTTCTTCTATCCAGTTGGAGAGAAACCACGATCATCCCTCAATCTTCGGAACTGTGGATATCTTGCGCATCTATCATATCTGAGAGGCTGATTGCCTCTCCTCTCTAGACGACTATAATCGAGTTGATGAGCATCCGCCATCAAATCGTAGAGCTCGTGACAACGCAGATCCAAGAGGTCAAGAGACGATACAAGAAGCTGCCTAAGGTATGAAAATTACTGAGCAATCACCATTGATAAACTATTAACCTGAGCTGTTAGTTTGTGATTCTGGTTGGTGGCTTTGGGCGATGCCAACACCTGTTTAGCTGCCTGAAGCGAGGCTTAAAAGACAAAGTCGAGATTCTTCAAAGCGCTGGAGCACGACCGTAAGTACAGATTTCTACAGACAACGTTGATCTGAGCTAATTTACTTCCTCGTTGATGCTATAGTTGGACAGCAGTCTGCCGCGGTGCAGCTCTTCGTGGCCTTGAGGGGTCCAGCAACGCAGCAGAATCGGCAATCTGCTCGAGAATTGCGAGAGCGAGTTACGGCGCGATATACAATATGACACCATGGTGCGAGAAAGAGCATGATGTACGAGACAAAGAATGGTGTCCCGTCACACAAGTCCATATTGCCGCCGATCAAGCTTCCTGGTTTCTACGCATCGTGAGTCACTACATGTACGCTGATGATGGGAAATGCTAATGTTTATCAAGGGCGATACTATCAAAGTGGGCAAACCTGTTGAAGAACAGTTCCATCAGGATTTTAACGAGCCAGTGGACATCATCTCCACGTGTCTTATCTACTCCAACGCCCTCAACCCGTCGCGCAGATGTGACGACACGGTCAAGGAGCTTTGCCATATCCGATGGTCGAGTATTCCCAAGTATGATGATCTGCCTTCGTGGAAGAATTCCAAAGGCCAGCTTGTTAAACGACTCGACTACATTATCAAGATGACATCGAATGGCGTATCTCTAGATTTCGAGATTTCGTATGAAGGTAAAATCGTGGCGTCGAAGAACGTTGCGGTTGACTATAGTGAGAGCGGCGTGGCGGCTCGTCGCTCTGTTGACCATGTCAACGTGGACGACAGTAGTGATGATGATGATGACAGTGGCACCTATGTCCCAGATTCTGAAAGATCTGAAGCACCGAACTGGGGAAACCTAAGCTGGGACGACCACATCGCATCCAGGATCCCAGGCATGTGAACTGAACAGAGTTAAGTTCTCGGTTACGCGATTGCGAGAAGGGATCGTTTTTCTAGACAAAATCTGGCGAGAGGGTTTTGATATGAACAAGCTGATGGCCTGATTGTGGCCATATGTTACTCTATCATAAGAGTACACGGTGAGTGGCATCTCCGCAGGGAAAATCTAGCTAGTATATGGACAAGATCAAGACGATGCAATGGTATAGAAACAAAAGTCTTTCATTATAAATGAGCGTTATGAGTGAGATGAGCGCAAAATTGAATCGTTTCGTATCCGGACTGGATTAGCAATTACTGATTTGTGAAACCGCAGACTCAATCATGATCATAATCCACGCCTAGATTATCATGCTTAACTGTAAAATCACCTTGAATCCAATTTCTGCTCGCTGTTTATTGTTGCCGACTTCCTTTGGTTCTCTAAATAGCTATCATTGGGCAGTTACTGACCATTATACAAACGAAATACACTCTGCAATAATGCAGTCAAAGAAAGAATTATTCTGGTCCCAAGCTCGTCAATCATGTGTCCCAATGTCACCTCAAGCCCATGTCCTTACGATGATGATTCGTCCAAAGTAGATGTGCTGAACTCCTCCTTATCTTCTCCCGGAAACACTGCGTGTTTGCAAAGGACCATGGCAGAGTCGAAGTGTTTGCCATCTTCATTCCCAACTTTCCACAATACGGGAGACTCGATCACCCCGACAGCGCATTCAGGTCCTATAGTGTTATCACAACAAATAGGAATTTCCATCGTCTCCGGGTCATAAAGGCAATAGCCCTCGCCGTCATCAGCCTCGGCCCATTGTATGATAAAAATAGCTTTTGATGCCATGATAGCGGTATGTATGTCCCGTGCACTCATGAATATCTTTTCCAGATTGACTGCAAATAATTTCATCAATGATGCTGGTACGATATCGCGAACGGAGTTAACTGTCTCTTGACGCAACTCTTTTAGCTGGGAATTACTCTCGCGGCTTGCTCTCATTTCAGAGTCCAAGTTAAGAATCGACTTGAATTTGCTGATCATTTGTAGATATTGAGGACTGGGGAGATGCCGGGGATCTGTTGTACGAGAAAAGTTAGCTGGTTCATGCTGAATTAAGGAGCCAGGAAATGAAAATGGGTTGCTCAAACTACGTGTACATACCTTGCTTCGAGATAAGGCGCACCAGCATCTGGCAAATCTCTCCACGACAGTTGCCCGAAAAGATGTAGAGGTATAAAGATGACGTCGGTTCATACTTTTTTGCAAAGAAATTTTCTTGTGAGCCGACGTGGATGGTTCAGATTGACCATCCTTGAAGTCATTTAGAACGATGGGCCTCGCTCCTGACCCTTCTCCGAAATAGTTGTGGACGATTGTTTTTGATGCTGTAAGACAACTGTTCCCATTGATTCTTGATGGTATCATCTGATACCTTGTTTGGGCTGCAATCCTTCATATTTTGCAAAAGACTAGATTCCCACTGCTTCTTAATTGTCTTGAAATTGCGATCAAGCGTGGCATACTTTTCTTTGTCGGATTGCTCCTTTAACCTATGCTCCTCTCTCTCCTGGCTGATGACTGCTTCCAGAGAAGTCATTTTTGTTGCGTCCAGATCTCTGTTTTGAGGCGGGTACGATTGATCATCGAACATAAAGCACTGGGATTGAACTGAGCAAGGTCTTTTAAAATAAAAGAATCCAATCTCTCCAATCCGGCTATAGCGGATGCGCCCGTTATGTCGTGTCTTGCAGGCGTTGCAAGCTCGTCTTCGTCCTCCTCAGAAATACGCATTCTTTTATTGCTATTTGGCGTCTGCCGCTGCCTGATTGCCATCCGCCCTGGCTGTGGTAGCTCTTGGTTATGGCCTTGTGAGTGGAAGCTTTGGGCTGTATTTGCTCCTTGCATTGTCCACGAAGCCGCATGATCAACACTGCCACTTGTTTCTCCTATGCGGTGCGACTGTTAGCATGTAATCTCCTGTCGGTGGAGTGAGGAGCGAGTTCATAAAAAGTTGTGCATATATATATATATATATAGTAGAAGCTCTCACCATTTTGATCGCCTGCCATTGCTGGTTGGTGTTCTCTCACTGGCCTCAAAGCTGGCCAAGGCTCGCCTGGGCGGTTTGTATTCATCCTCGAAATCTAGGGTGAAGGTTAAGAAGATGTGAGTATTCGGATCAAGGTGCCATGTGATACACCGCTCATTATGTATCTTGCCATCTCGCGACGAATGTGGGCTTTCTTGGCCAGTGAAGCATACGGGTGAATACATACTACTGGACCTCTGCCACCTGATATCATGATTCTACTCTCTTTATTCACTGATAATTATTCACTCTTTTCATATTCACTTGTGCCCAGAATTCTATTAAAGGAGGAATGACTTGACCTTCCCTCCTCACTCTGTTTCTACGCAAATCACCACTCACTCCTTTCCACACACAAAGTATTTCCATCGCGAACAGATCCGAACTAATCATCAGCAAACATGTCCCAATCTTCCCAAGCGCAACAGGATTCCAGGGGAGAAAAGGATAGAGAGCCCACGATTGTCATAGGATTGGACTTTGGTACCACGTGAGTTCAAGATATATGTACTAATACGACCTCATCAGCACTGACTTCATGTAGCTATTCAGGCATAGCTTGGGCTCACTCAAGCCGACCAAGCCATATCAACATAATAACGAACTGGGATGCTATTAAAAACCAATGTAGCGATAAAGAAAAGGTCCCGAGCGCAATATACTACGACAATGATGGCAAAATCTTCTGGGGGTACTCTATTCCCGACAAAGTATCCCCCATCGAATGGACAAAGCTCTGCCTCTTGGACGAGGATGATATCCCTGAAGAAGTTGGCAACGCGCAACAAGTTCGAGCCGCTCAGGCGTCTCTGAGACAGTGGAAAAAAAGTGCTGTAGATGTCATTAGTGACTATCTACGGGAGCTATGGAAGCACAGCATCATCAACATTAGGAGGGCCATAGGCGGGCAGTTGGTGGACATTTCCAGGTTCAAGATTGTTGCCACCATTCCTGCCATATGGCCCGCATATGCACAGCTTCGGATGTTTGAAGCCATCAAAAAGGCAGAGATTCTAAAGGATCGCATTGCTGGCGAGACAATCCTGGAATTCCTTTCAGAGCCAGAAGCCGCCGCTTTAGCTACGATAAAGAACCTGTCCGCATATGGCATGGCAAACATGGAGGTGAGAGCATGCGACTCTGGAATGTTTGCGTCTCATGAATTAACCACCCTACCCAAGGCCGGAGATCACTTCGTTGTTTGCGACGCCGGTGGAGGCACTGTAGTAAGTCTATATATAGAGGAAATTCTTGCGCTCGTTGGCTTAGCTCACATCAACTTTAGGATGTCATAACTTACACTATCATAAAAACTGACCCAATTCGAGTCAAGGAAAGCGTCAAGGGAGATGGTATAACATCCTCTATGTTATGACGACCTGCAATAGCTAATGCTTGGTATAGGAAAGCTTTGCGGCGCTACATTTTTGGATGGGCGTTTCTTGGCCACTCTCCGGAAGAAACTTGACGAGCTGTCTCCAGATGCCTGGCAAATACTTGAAGAGAACGGAGCGTTGAGACGTATCATACACAACGATTGGGAAAACGGCATCAAGCCACAGTTTCATAATACTGCTCAATGCTGGGTGCTTCAGATGCCGGCTAGCGTAGCAAGGAAAAGAACTCACGACGGGTTTCGCTTTTCCGATATTGAACTCACTGTGTAAGTACTTTCAAGCTGTGGTTCAAGGCTGTTTCCAATAGATTCTCGATGCTAATTGGCATACTTAACAAACAGCAAAGAAGTCCAAGACATTTTTAAACCAGTAGTGGGCGAAATTGAAAAGCTCGTGCTCGAACAAGCCGCAACGGTCAAAGAAAAATATAAAATGATGCCCAAGGTATAATACTTGCAGCTAGCCATCATCATTCACAGAGCACTAACACACCTCTGCTGTAGTTTGCCATCCTGGTCGGTGGATTTGGCAGGCAGCCATTTCTATATAGTCGTCTCCAAGATAAGTTGACAGAGATCAGCGATGGTCTTGAAAAAAAGACTGAAGTCCTACAAGGCTCAGGTGCAGAACCGTAAGTACCTACCTATGAGAGCTTCACCTGTGAAATAGTACTGATTCTTTTTTACTACCCGATGTATACAGTTGGACAGGCAGTTTGCCGGGGCGCAGTGATACGAGGACTTGAACTTTTAGATGAGTCAACAGAGTCTACTGTTCACTCCAGAATCGCTAGGCTTAGTTATGGCACAGTTTGTGATGACCTAGATTGGGACGCAAGTGAGCATGACATACGGGATAGAAAATGGTGTCATATCTAATCAGACTCATGTGGCTACAAACCAGACATCTTGGTTTTTGTTTATTGTGAGTTGCCCTTTCAAAATGGATCATATTAATTAAACTAACGCATTATCAAGGGTGAAGCTATCCCCGTGGGTGAACCGATTGTGCGTGGCTTTCGCCGGGACTTTACAACTCCGGCCAGCAGCCTCTGTGAGACGTTTTATTACTCAACAGCAACCACTCCGTCAAAAAGGTATGATGAGACGGTCAAGGAGCTCTGCAGTGTTCACTGGTCAAGAGTCCCCGATTTCAACAGCTTGCCTACTTGGAATAACCGTAAAGGCAAGGCCTTTAAGCGCCTTAGCTTTGATTTGAAGATGACATCAAATGGAGTAACTCTGGACTTTGAGATTGTATACAAAGGCCAAATCATGGGGTCGCAAAAAATCGGCATCGACCACTCCGTGAAAAAATCACTTGGAAGATCCTGACCGAGACGATAGCTCGGGGACTGCGGCTCTGTTGGACGTACTCCTTTCCTAGCAGCGTAGTCTCTACTACTGAGATTGGTTTTTAGATTGCATGGGTGGTCAAGGATAGAGGCGTTCTGATATTGACAAAAGAGAATGATTTCTTGGATAGATGTTGGCGAAGTTGCTTTTTTTACGTGGCTAGACAAGAGATTGGCATAGTTTGAGAGTTCACCGAGATTTCAGGGGGTAATATCGCACACAAACTAGATAGATTGAGACAAATATGAAGTTGCTTAACATCATTTCTAAACACTTGACATTGCCATCTACATCACACTGGAGAGCGACCATCTTCATAGCACGCTGAAATTAACTATCTTGCTAGGCTCGCAATGCCACCCCGTCTCAAAATGCTCGACATGGTCGTAAAATCAAACCGTCTCAATCTATGACCTCGGTATATACCTACACTCATAAGGGTATCTGATGAGGCCTCTTCCCGCCGGGCCAGTCAATAAATCACTAAAGACAAGGTACAGAAGCAAAGATGGAGCTGCGTTCATCACAAAAACCCCTTGGGCAACCCACACTCCCCCCTCCCCAGCCAACTCATGCAAATACGCTGCACATATTCCATCGCCCTCACCCTCCTTTTCGTATGTTCGTATATTCATCCACCACGACCTCATCTCCTGTTGGGCAAAAGGCTGTTTCGCCCAAACGGCGCGCCAGAAAAGGCCGGTCCAGAGTTCCAGCCTTGGTTCACGCTGTTCCTGACAATGAGCGCCGCAGCAGCCGTCGCGGCCTGTCGTTCCTTTTGACGCTGTCTCTCCTTGAGATAGTTTGTCGCTTCGGGACGCATACGCAGGATTCGTAAGATCATATCGTCACTGGCATCCGCCTGCATCTCGCGTCGCTTCGCCTCCTTGGCCTTGCGCATCGTGCCCAGATTGCGGCTCATCATGATACTCTTACCACGCCTGATGGTGCCCATACTTGCAAACGAGCCGGCCCCGCCCAGAGATGCCCCCAAGCTCGATGGCACTGCCAGCCTATTACTCGACTGGCTTTGCGGTTGGTTCTGCTGCTGCAAAGCTTGCTGAGCTCGCTGTGCCGAGGCCGCGGCCATGCGCTCGGATTCCCGAATGAGATTGTTGGTATCTTCAAAGTAGAAAAAGTTGAGCGAGGCAAGTTCGTGCCACTTAGGCGACTTGAGTACTTCGGCGGGAACTCCGAGCTGCTCGCCCGAGTGCTCATCCTTGGCATTGAAGAAGACGAACAGCATTTCCAACCAGTGATACACAATGTCGAGCTCTAGTCGAGAGAGAGGCTTTTGGGTCGATGGCTTTTCTGACAATGGTGGGACGAGAAGATTCTCAATCGTCATGAGGACATCTTTCCACAGACGAGTCATGACAGCTATCATGGTAGCGTCTGTTAGGGTCATCTTCATAATGGCAAAGTTGTCGTCGAAATAAGAAAACAGATTGGTGAGAGCGCTCTCAATCTGCGCCTGGGTAGGCGCTGTCGAAGGGGTATTGGTGGACGTTCGCTTCTTCCACAGACTAGTAATCGATGCGCCTACGCCCCCAGACCCTATAAGGTTCTTAAGAGTCTCCAGCGACAGGGTTTCGTTAATTTGAACGGTGAGCTGAAGTTGGGTTAGCTGGCCTGAATCTTGATATCCACTACGCATAGAAACACAACATACCTTATCCGTAATTTTCCGAACCATGTCTCTTTCTGTGCGCTTTAGGTGGCGGAAAGCTTTTCCAAAGTGGAACACAATGTCATCACGCTCTCCCTCCATGCTGACTCTAATCAGCAGGCGGCCTTGGGAGTCCAGGTCGAGCCAGAACTCTCGGGGGAGATAGTCTCCAAAGTGGTTGGGGTCCAACTTGAGAGAGGTTCGTCCGACGTAGTCGTGATCTCCGAAAGTATCATAGTCCCATATCGTCGCAATGACGTTAACGGGGCCCTGGACTGTAATGTCAAACGATTCATCCCAGCGAGGGTTTAGGTTCCGGTGGATGATACGCGTCTTGTGAAGTCGCTTCTGATATTCGTCACCAAAGACCGCGTACGGATCGCTATAGCCTGACGGATCGCAAGCTTTGAGATCCTCAGCCTCCACCACCTTGATGGTGAATGTGTACTTGTTTGGCTTTCGTGTCTTCTTCTTAGGTCCATCTTTCTTTTCTAGCAGAGCCGCACAAGCCTCAACATTCATCGTCTTTTCTAGCTTGTCAAGCTCCTGCATGGCATACTCGATGTTGTTGAGCTTAACAAAAGACTACGAGGGGATTCAAGTTAGCACGGAATATAACCCGGACGAGTAATTGAAAAAAAAATCCCTTGGGGCTTACCTCTGGGAAGAACTGAAATGGTTCAGCCTTTTCCTTGTTGTTCCACGCGTCTTTGGCATACTGCATCCACTTCTCCTGGGTAGTTTGGGTTTGTGCAGCGAGCTCCTGGGCAGAGGGCCGATCCATTTCCTTTGCAAACTGTTGGTCAACAGTTTCGCAATACCGACCGATACCTGCGGAAAAGTTCTTTGCTAATGAGGTCATGAACCTGGCATGGTGCTCTGCATTAGCCCATTCCAGCTTGAATACTTGATCTACTGTCTGGTTGAACAGCATAAACATGTCTATAATGGACACACTATGCCGTTGCGCGTCTCCAGGGATCTGATCTGGACTCTCTGTCCTGACTTGGAACTGATCTTGCTTGATTGCCTGATCTACAAAATCCGTCATCCGAGTCTCGGCCGAATGTAGCCAGCGCCACACGAAGTCGACAAGTAAGTCTTCAATGTTGAAGGCAAAAGGCTCTTTGGGGAGGAACTCTTCGTGAATTCCGCGGATTTCCTTCAGCTCCTTGTACAGCTCAAAGCCGTCCTGGATGTCGATTTCCTCACCTCCCTCGCTGGCCCCTTGCACAATGATTTGGATGATGGCGCTTGCATCTTGTTCAAATTTCGGAAACACCTCATAGACCAGAATGCTCAACGGATCGACCCCCATGATGCTTGCAGTCTTTTTATATCGCTTTCGAATTCGGTCGCACACCTTGGTCACTGCCTTGCCAAGTTTGACAACGTGAGCAAAGTCCCATTCTTCCTTTCGCTCTGGTATCTGTTTCTGCATATTTTCGTGATATATTTCCGAGGCTTTGTGAGCCAGACGCTCACCCAGGAGCTTCTTGAAGTCTGCCATCACCTCGGGCCGAGGAGAAAAGGTTGAGTCTTGACCGATATGATTCTCTAAAAGGTACATGACAGGTCCAATGTTTGGTGGCTTAACCTCGTAGCACCCTTCCAGGAGATCATAAAGTTCCTGCAACAGTGCATCATGAAGAATGTGAAGAGTGTGCTGGTAAGCGGCAAAATCATGCATCGTCCAACGGCTAGGGTCAAAATCGGTCAGGGGTGCGTTGTATTGATGTATATGAGGTGGCTTCTTGAGCTCCTGCGACGGAGACTTGATCATGTCAAAGACAGCATCAAGGTCTTCGGGGGCTATCTCTTTCTCAATGAATTGGTTGGCGGCTGCTTCCAGGAGAACGACGAGTCGCGAGAATTGCGGGATGCGCCACCGTACACAAAGCTCATTTATCAGGTCCACGGATTTGTGCGACAGCGGCTGGTAGTCCATGTTGGGGTCGGCATGGATCTGATCAAACAGCATTGCCTGCTGAAGAATGAATTTGTAAAATGCCCTGGGGTTGGGGGGTGTAAATGTATATATCGTTTCATCTACGGTTCTGATACTGCTTGATTCGCCAATCGCTAAGGAACTTAGGCTGATGGATGGATCAAAGGCGAAGGAAGAGGATTCTGGGTCAGATATCACACGGCTCAGATCAGCATATGCCTGGTCATCTGCGTAAAGTGACCCCGGTCGACTCGGCAACGACTTGTCAATGGGGCCGGTTTTGGTCTTTGCCAACTCTGGCTTGGCAGTCAAAATATCCATCATCATCTGTGAGAGATGGGTAGCCTCGGATTTTTTCCACTCGGTAAAGCCATCTTCAACATCAAAATCGTGGCTGCTCAACGTGCCCGGTAGATTGGCATTAAGCCTAGTCTGGTATGATTTGAGATCTTTGAGAGCGGCCTCTTCTGTCCATACCTGGCGGTTTGCGTTGAGTTCCGTTTGAACCTCTGAGAGGCCCATTCCAAAAATGCTTGCAACCACCTGCACCATGGGCATATCCTTGACCTCGTAGCTCAGAGGCACAATCACTTCGATTGTGGTGCCTGTACCAGCAGTGCTGTTGCTGACCAGGTCCTGATCGTTTCGAAGAAGCTTGGTCTCTAGATCTTTGAGCCTAGTCATTAGTTCGGGTCGATCTCGGTCATGGCCCAGGTCTTTCATGACATTTGCGGCAAGCCTCACGAACATGGCCAGGTGGCGGTCTGGGAGCAGCTTCCAGGAGTCGGATTCATCGTCAGGTCCCTTTCCCTTCTGGGCGGCCTTGGTCGCTGCAGAGTAGAAGATCAAGACCAAGGGCTCAAACTTCCTTTCCTTCTCAATGGTCTTTCGAAACGTCTTCTCGGAGAAGGCCGTATACGCCTCAGCAAAGCTTCTCTTGACAGCAGCATCGCTGTAACCGGGCAGGGCCTCGCTGCCCCTCAACACGCCACCCACGCGGTCGAGCAGAGCGGCAGCAAAGTTATGAGGGAGCTTGATGCTCGTGGAGGTTCCCGAGACGAAGTCTTGCACGAGCTGTCCCACGCTAGTGTGCGTTCGAGTGGGCGCCTTTGGAGCCGGGACATATTGCTTTCGTTTGGCCTTGGGTTGCAACAGGTAGTGCAGATAGGCGGTGCGCAGCGCAAAGCTTCGAGCTTCGTCGGGGTCGACAGGATGCTGCGCTGAAGACTGAGGCCGCGATCTTCCCATGTCTTTGCTGCTATTGCTGTGCCCATGCTGAGGCTGGTACGACTGGCGGTGCGACGCTGACGACATGGCGACGCTCAGCAGGCAGAATGATGCCCAAGCCCACGGCGGATGCTAAGCCTCATAGCCGGACTGAATCTAAAGGGGGTGTCGAGCAGGCAGCCGAGGCTCGAGGCGGCTAGTGAGCGACGCTGGAAGGAAGAAAAGACGGCGGGAGGCTGAAGGGTGCTGCAGAGATTCGTATACGTGGTGTTGGGAAGAGAGGACCAACTGCTAATTACAGTAGGATGGATGGAGGTTTGGTGGTGTAACTGGCCTGTGGAGACGGCAGCACCTGAACGTCATCTCCTGATATGTGCTTTTTTTTTAAGCGCGAAGCCCCCAGGGAAACGTCCAAGCATGCGCCACGGGATGCGCAATCAGGAACCGGGCTTTTGTTGCAGAGGGGCGCTAAATCGTTTGAACGGACGCAATTGATGTCGATTGGATGTGCGAAGGGATACGAAGCAGAGCGCGACCCCACAGCCACTGATCTATAACGAGACACTGAGCACGGGTAATGACACGGGCTTATGCGATATTTTACTGAGCCTTTGCCGGTCTGGTCGGGCCTGGAAGTCTCAATGAAAGTGTACATGTATGTAGTATTGATACGAGTACTCGTACATACATGCAGAGTATCGAGACGAGAGGCTTTGACGTGGAAATTCCGGGGTTGTCACATTGTTCTCGTTCAATTGGACAAGGGGGACGATACGAACCAACTGGCACAAGTTGCCCTTGGAAACCCCGCTTTGCTGTGCTTTGGAGGGGGGGTGTTTTAATTTCAAACTCGACAAAAGATGACAGTCATGATACTAGTTGTATCGATTCTGCTTGACCTAAGAATAGGTTCTGCCTTGAGTAAGTAGTGCAGTATTTGCCATCAGCCCCCGTCGTGTCCGGTGTTGCGGATATTTTTACATCACGCACGCGCGTTCACATGCTCGCAAGGCACGTGTGAGGCTAGGTAGATTAGTAGATCTCGCCACCATCTTGCTTTGTTCTCGTCTAGTGCCCATGATGCTGTCAGTTAGTACCTTGAAGTAGTGCAGAGAAGCTGAATGACATCAATCAGTCCATGGCATTAGTCTTCTTAGGTAACCAGGAGTAATGGAAGCAATACCCAGCTTGAATCATAGAGGGATTGCTCAATACTAAGGTACTAATCAAGAACGGTGCCGGTTCTTTAGCCTGTGCTGCTACGAGTACCTCTACCATGTAGCCTACGGAGTACCGCATGGATGTTAATACCCGCCAACGGCCAAGATCACTCGGAGCTCCTCTTACGCGGAAAAATGCAATGAGTAAGACGATCTACCACCTAGATACTTTCTTGGCGGCAACGACTGCTTGATCGCATTATCGATAGCCCATCAAATTGCATCCCAATTCTTGTAAATCCCAGCAGGCCCAACGCAAGCCTTTGGTGGCTCAGTCGGTTTGAACAAAGAACCCAGCAAGCGCTAACAAAGAGGAGCTCAGATGCATGTTTATCTGTAACAGGCGCCTCCTTGAAGGCGTTTAGCGGTGCCTGGTAGCTGAAGCCACATCTCCACAGCCCTGCGCTCCAGGTCACCTTCAGTGGCCAAACCCAGCAGAAGCCCGTTCCACCTGATATGTACCCATTCAGCCATTATAGGCGCGTCTGTGGCCGCGGTACATGTACTCTTGCAACGTCCAAACTCTTTATTACATATTCACCTCCCCGACTTCTGCGTGCGGCTCGCCTTTGTCGCCCTCCGAGCTCCTCTCCTCTCCTCTCCCGCATCGCATCGCATCGCATCGCAGCCTTGCAGCATTCAACCACCGCATCCATTTGCCGTCATCACTTATCCAAGCATTTCTTGCGGCCTGTCTGATCGGTTCTGGCCTCCAGATGACGATCCGCTTCCCGCCTCGAGCCCCGCGCCATCTTCCCTTTGCCAGCTCGCTCGCCTCTCAGTATCGCCATTCCCCAGCTCCCGCTGCTGGCCTCCGCTGAGCCCTCGTCGCCATGGGCAATGTCAGTAGCAGACCCGACGATGGGTCGACTCTGTATCTCAGAGACCAGAATCGCTGTGCGTGCCATCCCTGACCGGATCTGCGACAAGTTTGGCGTACTGACCTGAGCCCTGCAGTGAGCATCACTTCGATTGTTGTGACGAACCCGCGGAAGCGCACCTCAATTCACATCACTCCCAACGCATTCCCGGCCGCCAGAGTGAGCGCCGCGCGACCTCCGGGCGACAGCAACCCCATAGAATTTGTCCAGGTTAGCCCTGCGCGCAACCTCTTTGTTTATCCCGCTCCTGAAGCTAACATCACCGGGATCAGGACCCCGAGTCTTCCAACGGCACTGGACCGCCCAACTTCCTACTCAAGCTAAGTGGCGATGATGAGCTTATATTTACCTTCGCATTTGTTATCCGCCAGACGACGCAGCCCGCGCTATCGAACTCGCCAAACCCCGACGGGCAAACAGCGCCGACCGATACCAACATATCTGGCCTCACCTTTGTCTACGCTTCCACCTCAAAGGAAGTCGAGAACCTAGTCACCCGGGAATTCCACGCCAATCCTAATTTGCATAAAAATGACAATGTGGCTCTTGTTGGAGATTATTCAACAAGCGGGAGCGCCGCTGTGTCCTTTGAATGGACGTGGAAATGGAAAGCTCCCAGGAGCCAGGAAGACAAAGGCGGTGGCTGGAGGAACTCTTGCAGCGTTCGTCGCATACCTCCCATTTCCCACGGGCTGTGAAGCTGACTGTCTCAAGTTTGTCGAGTACGATTCACGCGCTCACCGATTGCACACTCTCGCTGCTTTTTCATATTGGGTTTCAAGTATGCTCAGCCGGCTCATGTTGCAAAGTCTTTCTTGTTGCTGACAAACCTCTTTTTTCAGGTTCATACACAACGCCAACTCAGCCCAGCTCCCCCTCGGCACCCTTCCTTTTGGCGTCACCACCCAAGATCCGAATTGCTTCGGCTCAATCGGTAGACTCTCGCCTCGCCGCCGCAGAGATTGAGGAGCAGCCGCTCTCCCCCATGCTCGCCCCTGGAGAGATGAACCTACCCCCTGTTCCGCAAACTAAAGAATCTGCAAAGGTAGACGTACAATGCGTTCCCAGGCCAGCCGAAGACGTTACCGTCGCCGACGATGGTCCTGTTTTCCGCGCCACACTGAAGGCGCTTGAGCAAAAGACCGGAAACATGCGCGCGCAGATGAAAAAGGTGTTGAAGAGAGCAGAACAAGTTCATACATCTCAGACCGAAGCCAACGAAGCTTTTGTCGCTTTTGTGGATGCGTTGCGCGAAGCCTCGTCTACGAATGCAAACGCCGTTCAGCCTGCGTTGGAGCACTACTTTGACAAGATTGCTCGAGAAATCCTGGCCTATGAACGCCAAAATACCGCGAATCTTCAGAAAATCATCATCGAACCCATCACCAAATTATACCAGTTTGATATTAAGCAAGCAGAGAATAAGAAGCGAGATTTCGAGGAAGAGAGCAAAGACTATTATGCCTATGTTTCACGATATCTCGGCCAGCGTCAAGACTCAGTCAAGGCTAAGAAGCTTGCTGAAAGCGACTCCAAGTATCAAAACAAGCGGCGAAATTTCGAGCTGAAGCGCTTCGACTACTCAAGTTTCGTCCAGGATCTCCATGGTGGTCGCAAAGACCAGGAAGTGTTGTCGCATCTGACAAAGTTTGCCGATGCACAGACGGGTGCATTCTTGTCTACAGCGCAAAGGATTGAAAACCTTCGCCCCCAGCTTGTTGCTCTGGCAAACGAGGTCCAGGAGGCCGACAAGGAATATCAATACCAGCGAAGGGAGCGTGAGGAGAAGCGGCGCCAACTAGAACAGAGCAACAAGACGTACACAGAACCGGAACAAGCCAGCCTCGGCAGCGCCGCAACTATAGTGGCAAACTCTAACAGCAGCACAGCTCATACCTCGGATACGGAGCTGGGAAGAGCTGAAAGCACGGGCTCTCAGCTCAAGCCTTCGACCTCGAGCGGCGCTGTGCAAACAACAGCGACCATTCCCGCACCTGTGGACATCAGCCAAGCCTCCTCCATCGGCAGCCCCAGCCAAAGTTCAAAGTTCAAAGGCATCCGTGATCTCGAGGACCAGAGCAGCTTACAATCAAACTTGTCACAGAGAAAGGAAGGTCTTCTCTGGTCATTGAACCGGCCAGGCGGGCACGTTGACCCTCGCAACTTGAACAAGCAGGGATGGCACAAGTATGTAACCCACCTCCCTAGGTTGACTGGTTTTGGGGCACGCACACTAACACAGCATGCAGATTTTGGATCGTTCTAGATCAGGGTAAACTGTCCGAATACAGTAATTGGAAGCAGAAGTTGGATCTCCACATGGACCCAATTGACCTCCGCATGGCTTCGGTCCGCGAAGCCAGAAATGCTGAGCGGCGATTTTGTTTCGAGGTCATCACGCCTAATTTTAAGCGCGTGTATCAAGCAACGTCCGAGGAGGATATGAACAGCTGGATTTTGTCCATCAACAATGCTCTGCAGAGCGCCGTGGAAGGCCGAGCTTACCGGGACCGACAGGCCACATCAAGGGGGTCTGACTCTTCTCTTAAGAGGGACATTGGCTCCGTTCTCACTGGCAAGATCCAATCCGTCCACGGCTCCCACCACTCGCATCACTCCAATGCCAATAGCGGGGTTCCGTTCCGAAGAACAACGGTTGGCGCACGGCCCAGTCCAGTTCGGATGCCCAGCTCAAGCTACGATGAACATCCAGACAGGCTATTGCAGATGCTGCGAGACAATGACCAAGGAAACTGCTATTGCGCTGACTGCGGCTCGGATATCAAGGTTGAATGGGTGTCGATCAATTTGGGCATTATTCTTTGCATTGAATGCGGCGGCATCCATCGTTCGTTGGGAACGCACGTCAGCAAGATACGCTCCCTCACTCTGGATATCAAATCTTTTACTCTCGATATTGTCGAAATGCTCCTCCTCGTCGGTAACCGAGTGTCCAACATGGTCTGGGAAGCCAAACTCGACCAGACGCAAAAGCTAGGAGCGCAAGCAAACCGCGAGCGACGCCTAAGATATATCACGGCGAAATATGTGGAACGCGCATTTGTCGATCCCATCTCGCCGACGCTTTCACGATACGCTTCAGCGGACGACACCTTGTTGGCCGCCATCAAGAAGAACGAGATCCAGCAAGTGCTCTACGCTTTGGCGCTGGGGGCGAACCCAAATGTTGTGGACAAGATGCGAGGGACGCACGCCGTGTGGCTAGCGCTTGCGGCCGCCGACCCAGCCTCACCGTCTCCCATTCCCGGGCAAAGCTCAACAGACTCTGAGAACAAGCCGGTGCCTTTCCCGGTAGCCGAACTGCTGATTCAGAATGGCGCGGAAATCCCAGCATCTCTTCCGGCGTTTCCGCTCGGAAGGTACGCGCAGCAATATTTCGAGCAGAAGAAGGGCAAAGGGTTCACCATTGGCAACGATACGGTGCCTTCGTTACCCAGCAGCGGCAGCAGCTCCGCTGATAGACTTCTGAGAGACAAGGACGTTCGCCTTCAGAAGCGAGTGAGCGCAGGGGGGAGGCTGGCAAGGTCGCCCATCCCGGAAAACTAGGAGCCCAAATTCTGGGATCGATTGGCGGGATTCACGCTATGCTATCAAATGTACGAGGCACATTGGCTCCGCAGCTTCAGATGAGCTGGTGGCATCGATACATGTACATTTGCTTTGATGATGGAGATCATTATTATTGTTATCTGGCTTTTCTTTTCAAGGCCTGGTGTGATGCGACGTGACGCGGTGACTTGGGGAGGCCTGGCGTTCTTGGAGCAGTGTCTTGACGACTGGAAAGCGAAGCTATATGAAGATTTGCACGAGCCGATATGAATTACGATGGAAAAAGGCTCGATAATGGATGCCCAAGCGTTTTTTTTTTCTGGAGAAATACGGTTAGAGGGCTACGAGAGTGTAATATTGGAAAGGTATAATTGTGCTGGGTAGTAGGAAAATTAGTGATTAATGATTAATGGAAACATGAGATGGGGAGAAGGCTCCAATATTACGGCTGGAAAGGAGGGTATCAGAGATGGATGGCAAACAACTTAGTTAGCTATACCATACGCTACATTGGCATCTTGGCTATCTGATAATGGAGATGAAGGAGTTGGTTCGTACTGTAAACCGCATGGGCTGCTCTCATCACATGTGAATGTGTAGATTGACTTGGCCGTCTTCCCATGTGTTTCTACCCAAGGCAACAAGTCATACCTAGCAAGGCAGAGACTAGGATTTTTTCTAGTAGGCAGAGGCTTTTTGATAGCAAATTCTTGTGCAACTCTGCAAAACGAGGTGCGTCCGTTCTCGGCACCTGCTACAGCGTCTACTGACTTCATTTTGCCACAAACCTGGGGCGTGACACCGACGCTTCAATGTCCACGCTGAGAAAAGGCGTGATCCAGGCAATTTGGGCATGCGCCCTCCGGTATCGTTATCGTGACTGAGGCTGAGAAGGACTTGCAAGGTCATGGAAACGGGGCCTGCGTGTATCTCTCAAGTGCGAGGAAGTGGCTGTGGCAGGTGACTATCTGGCAAGGGAGCGGGGGGGGGACTGATGCCTCGAAGGCAGCCTTGCGACTTGCAGGGAATGAAGTGTCATTTGCCGGCATGTGAGTGCGAGATACATGGGAGCTACGAGCATGATTGAGACTTTGTCTGTCAAATGTCGTACAGAGCAGCTAAGCCATGCTACGTACAATACGAAACTCAAAGGTACCATCCCAAGCTCAGAGAGGTACAAATCTGCCCAGGTACAAGACAGGTACTACTGATGCTGCTCAAACACAGCCGGGCTGTTCTGATTGTAATTGCGGCGGACTGACCTCCCAAGGAAAGGCCTTTCCATTTCCATAGCACCATGAATTTTTAATCCTCCCATGACAGTGGAATAAGTCAGCTGGTCCGCGCACCTAGAGAGCAGCAGACGCAAGGGACGGCAGGTACTCTTACTTGCATGCAACTCCCCAAGCTGCCTTAATGGTAGTGCTATACCTTAACTGCTTAGCACGACCTAGCACCGCCCGGTGCTGGAGCTGTGACTCAAAAGTACCTCTTACCTCTCGTCTCCCGTGCCACTTGCCATCGGACAGGTACCGCTACCAAGAGGTGTCTCAGCGTCTCACCAGGTGCTGCAGCGGGTCCAGGTGCAGTGACAAAGTGCTTCCCTTCTAGGCTCCCAGCCCAGTTTCTCACATCCTGGACATATTATTCACGGTAATCTTAGGTATACGAGGAACAAGCATCGCCCAACCACCAGCAGTCTTTTCAACATCTGTGAATCCCCCTCGCCTGAGGATTATCCAAAGCCAATATTCGGCGCCTCCGATCAGCGCTTCGGAGGACCATGGCGCACCGAACCGAAAAGAGCCAATTGAAACGGCCTCGCGTACGTCCCTCTGGCCGCCGACGCCCGTCTCTGCACCGGCCTCTTGCGTCGTCGTGATCCATTGGCATCGTTGCTAACCTCTCTCTCGCAGGGCTCGCTGCCGGAAGATGGTACAGACTCCAAGAAGCCCCGTAGGTCCGACCGCTTGGCCCACGCCGACCCGGATAAGACGCCCGTGTCGCGCGAGCATCAGCTGCCGTCGCCCGTCACAAACAATGCCACCGAGGGCTCGACCGAGCTTCCCAAGGAGCACACGGCGACTCCTCCCGTAGCCGTGGCCGACGAGCTCACTCCCAGGAAGGCTCCCGATAGCTTGGGCCAGAGCCAGGCGCTGTCGTCTCCGCCGCAGGACACGCAGCCGCTCAGCCAGTTCATCGACCGGCATCCGGCTCTCTCTGACGACGTTGTGGACGAGCTCAAGGAAGGTGTCTGGGGTTATCTAGTTCCCCTGGACCCCAAATATGGCGACAAGCCTTTGGTGCTCAAAAAACGCGTCGCATGTCCCCTTCCCGATGCCGTGGAAGCTGCCGCGGACGGCGCAGGGCAAGACAAGGAGTCATCGGCCGTGAAGGAAGAGGAGGCATATGAGAAGACCAAAGTAAAGGGTGTTGCAGCTGGAGGGTATCTGATTGGACGTCACCCCGAGTGTGGTAAGATATACCCGACGAGACTGGTGCCTAGTTTTGATGTGGAGACCAGTCAATGCTAACGAGTCGTTGGTAGACGTGGTTGTCAGCGAGGGAGTCGTTTCCAACCGACACTGCCTTATTTTCGCGGAAAACGTCGGGACAGATACCGTAGCAGTTGTAGAAGACGTGTCGAGCAATGGAACGTACGTCAACGAGGCTCTCGTCGGGCGCAATCAGCGTCGCGAACTGGAGGACCAGGATGAAATTGCCGTACACGGCAAGGCAAGATTTGTCTTCAGATATCCCCAGAGCCGGCAAACGAGCGCGTTCTCACAACAGTACACGCTCATGGAAAAGCTGGGAAAGGGCCACTTTGCAGAGGTTTATCTGTGTGTAGAGAAATCAACTGGCAAGCGATATGCCGTCAAGATCTTCACCAAGCATCCCGGGGCCAAGGAGGACAAGTCCAAGACAGAAGGCCTGCAACAAGAGATCGGCGTTCTGATGGGCGTCAGCCACCCCAACGTTCTTTGCCTCAAAGACACCTTCACTGAACGCGACCACGTTTACTTGGTCCTAGAGCTTGCTCCCGAAGGCGAGCTGTTCAACTACATTGTTAGAAAGCAGAAGCTAAGCGAAGACGAGACGAGGAAACTGTTCCTTCAACTCTTCCAGGGCATCAAATATTTGGTAAGGTCCCTATGCTTTCACAATATGCCTTGCTCGTCATCCAAGCGTGTTTCTAACGCCTTTCCTTTTCCTAGCACGATCGTAACATTGTACATCGAGATATTAAGCCAGAGAACATCCTGCTCGTGGACCAAAATTTGCATGTGAAGCTGGCCGATTTCGGATTGGCAAAGATTATAGGAGAAGAATCGTTCACAACGACGCTTTGCGGAACTCCCAGCTATGTCGCCCCGGAAATTTTGGCCGATACCAAGAATCGAAAGTACACCAAAGCCGTTGACATTTGGTCCCTCGGCGTTGTGCTGTACATTTGCCTCTGTGGTTTCCCGCCTTTCTCTGACGAGCTCTTCTCTCGAGACTTTCCCTTTACGCTCTCTCAGCAAATCAAGAGCGGCCGCTTTGACTATCCATCACCTTACTGGGACTCAGTCGGTGACCCAGCCCGTGAGTTTTCAACTGTTCCAATAATAACATCTGCTTCAAGAGTCCCCGCCTTGTGCTAACTGAAATTCCCATAGTTGACTTGATCGATTGCATGCTAATCGTGGATCCCGAACGTCGTTACACTATCGACCAGTGCCTGAAACATCCATGGCTCACAGCCGGTGCACCGGCTGTGAATGACAGCACCGGAGGGCTCGTGGGTGGAATCGAGGGATTGGAAGTCAACCGCCGAGCCCCCGTTAGAGAAAGAACACTACTGGCGACACTCAACTCTGTGTCAATCGCTGCTGAGATAGACGGCGGAAGCAAGGGAGCCCCTATCAAGGTGTTTTCTAAGAACAAACACCGTACGGCAAATGCGCCCCATGAAGCCGGGCCGGCCCACCAGCGAGCACCTGACGAGTTCATGGAAATGGGCGGCAAGGGAGACCAGCAGCTATATGGCGACGACACCGGGAGCATCTATCCTGCTGGTGATATCGCTACGAAAAAGAAGGCAGCAGGTAAACCAAACGGCAAATAAACGAAGTGATGATCTTTAGTTGGCAACAACGAGCTTTCTCTGCTCTGGCTGATTGTTTCAGTCAATCATTGGAGTCTACGCGTGTACATATAGAACTGGCAAGTCGGTGTGGTCTTTGGTATGGGAGATTAGGTCCGGATTCTTTTTTTCCTTGTCCTTTTTCACATTCTCCTTTGTTACGATTGCTTCTCCTTTTTTTTTCATTTTAATGTTGCGCTTGTCTTTCTTTCGTTGGGATATATGCGGACTGCATGACACGTTTGGGGGGCTGTAACGGAGATCAGCTGTCTCCTTTGGGCCTTGGGAAGGGTCCTCTCTGGCCTCGTGAGCCAGGAAAAAAAGATTTGCGTTAGGGCAGCAAGTATTCATAATAGCGATAACAAATAACAGCATAGTGCTTCATATTGCCTTTAGGCTGGGACGTGGAGTATGCACCACCACTGATGGATACATTTCAAATGTAAATGGACAGCAATGTAACGAATACAAGTACCTGCCTTGTAATGCTATCCATTTTAATAGATTACGGAGATATAAATAGATTTAGGAGATACGGATGGAGAAGAAACAAAAATACTTTCCCATCTAGGATATGGATATGGATATGGATTCATCTTACTTGCAGTCCCGCTTATTTTGTCCACTGCTGCTGCTTCACATTTTGCCTTGGGTTCTTCAAGATCAACCTGCACGTGACACATCACATAGCCACCACCACTCCAGCGTCACCGCCCTCGCTTAGCTCCCACACTTTGAGAGCGGCAGAAAAATCGGCGGGGTGGGTATTGTCGGATTGAGATTGACCACAGAGAAAGGAGGGAGAAAAACGGCGGACCCCACCACAGGGCTATTCAGGCGCCGACCCTGTCAAAGACGCTCAACTTCACATTTTGCGGTTGTCCAGTGCCACGCCCACGCCTACGTCCACGCCCCCGCTCGCCCTCTCGCCCTCATTCGATCGCAGGATCCAAGGCCATCACCAAGCCGAGACGGGACGAGACGAGAACCGCACGCGAGCGAACCGACAGTGTATCCGGTGTTTGGACAGAGACAGAAGAAAAAGAGGCAAAATGCCGGGCGCCACGATCAACGGGCCGCAGCCCCAGCTGCTATTTGTCGATGGATCATTCGAGGATCTTGCCCGGGAGATGGCTGAGTACCTCAAGTCTGAGGATGCCAAGCAGCTCCTGAGCGGCGACAAGGAGGTTGCCAAGGAGGAGGTTCTGTCAAAGCTGGTCGCGGCCTCGAGCGCCCTCAGCACTGTGCCGGAGAAGGAGTTCACTGCCGCCTCGAACCTGATGATCCACCTCGCCATGCAGTCGGCCGATCCCAAGAAGCTGCTGCAGACGCTCTGCGCCAACCTCTCCAAGCCTGTCATCAGCTCTCCCGTCCACGGCGCCGCCCTAGCGCTGAATGCGCTCGTCACCATTTTCAACCTCCTCGAGCCCAATGACCCTGTCCGCGCGCGAGTCTTTATGGAGATCCTCAAGTTCCTCAAGGTGCACGGCATGTTTGATGGCCTGCGGATCTACCTGGAGAAGCTGCCGGAATGGATTGCGTCATGGGGAACCGATGCCGTCATGGAGAGGAAGATTTACGAGGACGTGGCTGATGTTGCCCTCGAATCTGGAGAAGAAAAGTAAGAAGAGAAGAAGAAGAAAAACACATTGTTGCCTCAGATCACTGTTGAGGAGCACAGTACACTAACAAAGGTGTCCCTATTTAGCACCGCCTACGAGTTCATCCTCAAGGCTCTCCGTACCTTTGATGGCGAGGGCGTTACCTCCGAAGATGCCCAGAAGCTGTCTCTCCGCGCCCTCAAGATGGCCATTGCCTCCAACACCCACTACCTCTTCCAGGACCTTCGCGCTATCCCCAGCGTGCAGGCGCTCAGCGACTCTCACCCCGTCTACTCCCAGCTTCTCGACATCTTTGCCGAGCAGGACCTTGAGGACTACAACGACTTCAACGACGAGCACAAGGGCTGGGTTGAGGAGCAGAAGCTGGACGGTGAGAAGCTGTACCGCAAGATGAGGCTGCTTACCTTTGCCAGCTTGGCTGCCGCTACCCCCAGCCGCGAGGTTGAGTATGCCAAGATCACCAAGGCGCTCCAGATTCCCTCGGAGGAGATTGAGACATGGGCCATTGATGTTATCCGAGCTGGCCTCGTGGAGGGCAAGCTGTCACAGCAGCGCCAGATGTTCCTTGTCCACAAGGTCACCTACCGCGTCTTCGGACAGAAGCAGTACCAGGAGCTGGCCACCCGTGTCGACCACTGGCGATCAACCCTGCAGAACGTCCTCGGTGTTTTGCAGCAGGAGCAGGCCAACGCCAAGGCCGCCAAGGCGCGCGAGATCCAGGAGCTGGAGCGAAAGCTGGCCAACGCCAGCACCGGAGGCCAGGAGGGTGGACGACGAAGACAGCCACAGCGCGAGAGGACGGATAACGACGACTAAAGCGTTGTCGGAACGGAACTGAATCAAACAAGAGACAGCCAGGAATTTAAAGGAGAGGGCTACAACAGAGAAAAAATCAAAGGATTGGGGGTTTTCTGGACATGGGAGGGAGATATATGATCGTTTGTGTTAATAGTACATCGCTGGGAATCCGATATCACGAGCCAGAGGATATTGCGAATGGCGTAGCCGGTTTAGCATATGATGTTTTTTTGTTAGACTTCCTAAGTATAACGAGCCTAGGAGGGGAAAAAAAGCTGTCGGTACAATGGAATTCCGAAAGAGAAAAAAAAAATTCTTAAAACATGAAAAGAATCAGGTTGATCTTGGAGTTTGATGTGGGCTAGACTGCTCTACTGCCGGATAGATACTACCGCCCAGCAATATCTACCTACCCCTTGCCAAAGTGGATTAATGTCATTATATGTAGCAATATTGCATCTATATATGGAGTTGAGTTTACTATTATAGCAAGACCCAGGGAGAAGATGGGTTTTGCGAGAGTGATTTGACAAAGAGCTAAAGAACTCTTGCAGTGATTGTTTAGCAATATTCGGCATGGTTATTTATAGCTACTATATGAATTAGAATACATTGAGATTAACGCTCAACTCATCAAATAAACAAGGCGAAGCTGTATCGATAATCAGGAGTTGATGAGATGCCCATTTTCCCCTTTTGAACGCATCACGTGACGCCGCGTCCTGCCATTTGGGGGGGTAATTTGCCATGCCTCCAATCTGCTCATTGCATAGACGTCTGTAATTGTTTCTTGTTGGGTATTATAATAAGGTACATATACAAGGTGTCTTTACTTTTCAAAAGTCAATTGGCTTTTCTACTTGTCCTTTCTTCGTTCCATTCTTTCTCTCTTTACAGCTCACCTTTGTTTCTCACAGAGACGCCCTTTTACTTTTGGTTGATCAACTTGGACTCTGCAGGCTTCAACCTTTGGGACAACACAACCAGCTGCTGGCATCAGCCCACCAAGACGAACCCTCCGGACTACCGTACCTACGGATCTACCACCTGACACGACAATCAAGGACCCCCAGAAACGAACCAATGGCCTCCCGCATGTCGACCTCGTTGCGCCTTGCCAACCGCACTCTAGGCAAATCCGTCTCCACACGCGCAACGTCTTGCTCGTCACCGCTTTACAACTCTCGCGTCTTCCGTCAACAGCGCTTTTACTCCTCGCAAGAACCTCGCACCGGCGGATCGCAAATCAAGTTTTGGCCTTTTCTTGCGCTTATTGGATTGGGTACGGCGGGATATATCCAACTGGCAAACACTCGTGTCAAAAGTGAGTGATGGTAGTTCCATGGGCCACGGATCCGGACCTTTGTTTCTTGGTTGCTGACGATTGTGTGTTTTTTTTATTGCCACGTGAAGACATGCCTCCCGCGACCGAAATTGCCGCGCCTGCTGCGCAGCTTTCTCAGACCACGCCGGTCTTTGATCCCGCTGATGTGACTGTTGTCTTTGTGCTCGGCGGCCCGGGTGCTGGAAAGGGCACGCAATGCGCCAGGCTTGTTGCCGAGCAGGGCTTCACCCATCTCTCCGCCGGCGACCTCTTGCGCGAGGAGCAGAACCGACCCGGCTCCCAGTTTGGCCAATTGATCAAGGACTACATCAAGGACGGCCTCATTGTCCCCATGGAAGTGACCATCAAGCTGCTCGAGAACGCCATGACCGACGCCCTCCGCCAAAAGGGCACCACCAAGGGCCGCTTCCTCATCGACGGCTTCCCCCGCAAGATGGACCAGGCGCACAAGTTTGAGGAGGCCGTCTGCCCCGCCAAGCTCGTCCTGTTCTTCGACTGCCCCGAGAAGGTGATGGAGGAGCGCCTGCTGGAGCGAGGCAAGACGAGCGGCCGGACTGACGACAACGCCGAGAGCATCCGCAAGCGCTTCCGCACATTTGTCGAGACGAGCATGCCCGTTGTCAACTTTTACGAGGGCGAGGGCAAGGTCATCAAGGTTGACGCCACGCCCACTCCCGAGAACGTGTTTAAGACGACGAACAAGCTTCTTACAGAGAAGCTGGCTTCTTCTTAGAGGGGCCAAGAATTCTTGACCAGGGGGTACAAGATGTGGAATGAGGGGGAGGGGGAGGGGCGGTTGCAGGGATGATGCGACGATGGGATTATATATAGAATTGGTGTTTTTTTTTTGGTTGGGAGAGGGATTAAAGACAGCGCACATCTATGATGGAACTGCGGGATGGAAGGGGAGCAAGGTAGAAAATGATTGGGTATTCTTGTACTACAGCCAATCGACGGCATTTTATTATCATTACTATTATTATTGCCTTTATGGCTGGCTATAGACCTGGAGCTGATATCCACCTCGTCAAATATTATCATGTAGAGCATACTAGCACTTGTTATCATCATGTATGTGCAGTAGGGAGAATACTTCTTTTTCCTTGCTCTCTCCTCTTGTGTTCAAAGTTGCGAAGAAAGAAGATGATATGGTCATGAGTTGATGACCTACGAGTACGGAGTAATACAGCAGACGGCAAAGCAAAGCCCTGGCAAGGCAGACTCACGCATTGAAACCAGGCTCCCTTGCGATGAGTGCACGGCCAAGTCGGCGCGAGCCATGAAGGATGTTCAGCTTCGGCAGGCGGTCGAATCAAACCGGGGTTCGAAGCGCTCCCCCCAGCCTCGCTCTTTTGAGAGAGGCGCACACACGAAACACATGATGAGCCAACAAAATCCGGATTCTGTTGAGATGGCTGGATAATGGTGCGTGTTGGGCAGGCATCTCGAGGCATCCATGTGCACCACCTACAGTATGAATGCTATAGATGTGTAGGCAGAATAGCAAGGCAGCGCTGTAGATGCTGCTTGGCCAGCACAGGATAGTGCCGCCAGATCCCCCCCAGAGCAAAGCTCTTAGTGGCCGGGATCCAACGTCCCTCCCGCTGTCAAAACCCGCCCACTTCCAGGTTAGTTGTCCATGCTCGACTTTGGGTCAACTTTCTCCATACTTCGTCTTCCATGACATTTCCCACGTGGAAACAACCTTCTTATGGGTTTATGAGAGAAGCGTCCGTGCAGATTGCGGCACGGCCTCGTATTTTGATCTAGCGACTGTCTTTTTTTGGCTTCTTTTTCCTCCTTTTTGCTTTTGGTTTTCGATTTATTTGGCGGCATCTCGAGTGCGCTCCCAGCTCACTTGGCTTTGGCTTTGGACGAGCTTCATTTAGCTGACAGAGTGCTGGGTTGGCAACAATCCTCATCAATCCGCAGAGCTTCTTGCGCTTCCATGGCGACGACGACGCCTTCTAGCAATCGCTACCATAACGTCTATCCTGCGACACCAACTTCCGAGAAGCGGAGGCTTAAGGGACTTTGGCAACGGAACGAGTGGTGGTGTATGTTGTCTCTCCTCTACTTCTTCTTCTTCTTCCTCTTCTCCTCTCTCTCTCCCCATGACCACACTGCTTCATCCAAACACCTAAATCGCTCCCGTCTTATACATTCCGTCTCACTTGAGAATTGACAACCAAAACTTGAAAGCGCTCAAGCAGGCTCACACATGACTCTCTACATCTAGGCAATTGTGACCCGCGCGCAAAGGCCGTCCCGCGCGCCGTCACTTCAGACACTCCCAACTTGGGTAGATGGTTCTGGGCTTGCCCTCTTCGTGGTCCTGACGGGTGCGGCTTTTTCCTGTGGTTCGACGAGGCCAAGCTGCGAGAAATCAGTCTTTTTGGTGACCACTCGGGTGCCACCCCGTCGAAGCTGCCGTCCTTTACGCAGACCCGCCTCACAGACATTGGGTTCGAGATTCTGGGTAACAGACGGCAGAGCGATCCCGGGAACCTCTTGGCCGGAGAGATGGGTGACGAAGGAGAGGATGCGAAGCCTCCTCAGCGAGTGAGCTCGTCACAGCCAGAGGCGGAGACGGCATCAGGCAAGGGCAAGGGCAAGGGCAAGGGCAAGGGCAAAGCAGCTGTCGACACTGGCTCTGCTAGCTATGAGCCTCTTACTCCTGGCCCCAGCACTGGTGCCAAGCGCAAGTACGATGTTTTTGCAGAAGACGACTTTGATGATCTGGGCTCGGATGAAGAGCGGCAACTTGCTGACATGACGGATAAGAGCGTCGATAAGTTTATCCGCGAGCAGGCCTATGATGATCCCAAGGCGGCTGATGGCGAAGACGACGTCGTCGCCTCTTCGTCACGGCCAGTCGCCCGCACTCTCTTCCCCCAGGCACAGAGCTCCAAGCGCTCCAAATCCGTGTCCTTTGAAGAGCCAGAGCCGTTCCCTCCTACGCCGACCAAGAGCAAAGACGCTCAGTCCTCGCCGACCAACACGCAGCAGACCACTCCCCCTAGCAGCATGGATGCTCCTCCTCCGACTGTTCCTTCGTCAGCAATGACGGCAACCCAGCCGAATGACGACGACGAGAGGGAGGACAGCGACGATGTTGCCGCGCAAATCATGGACCTTCTTCAAACGCAATCCGTCAAGCCATCCGTCCTCGAGTCCGTTCGCAACATTCTCGCCACGTCTACTCGACGGACCAGGGGCATCGCCATGGGCAGAGACTCTGCTCGGGCAGCCCTCAACGAAAAGAAGATTAAGATTGGGAGGATGCAGGAGCGCATTGCGGTGCTGGAGAATGAAAAGCAGTCTTTGAACGGCCAGATTACGAATATCAAGGCCAGCTTAATGAAGATGTACGAGGACAACTGACATTGATCCTCTTGTTTCCTTTAAGGATTTTGGAGTTTTGGGTGTGTATTTGGATTTCATGTCAAATGACCACAATACCATGTCAGGTCAGATCTTTACGCGATATCAATCGTTGAAAATGAGCAATTTCCATCTTGCGTGCTTTTGAATGGGAGGCAGTGCCTCCTTTGTGTTTTATGCTTCAAGATTAAGGATATCCCAGTCTGTTGTCGGCCCTGACTTTGTTCCCTTACAACAGCGTATGGTTTCTACGACTGCGACTACGAATTCATGACCACGGGTAAGAAGAGCCGTTGGCATTAAGCAGTGTCATCACACATGTATACGTCAGTTGATCGCGATGAGCCACGCTGCTTTGAATGGTAATCTTCCTCCAACACGCTTCAATGGAACAAGAAATACTCGTCGACTCCATTTCCAACTGCCGCGCGTTGCAGCCTCACCATCCTGGTAAAGCTTATACCGCTCGGCGCAAGGGGTAGGGAGCAATCCTACTCGCCCAAGGCCATACCTATACATGAAACTATCGAAGCCATTAAACCCAAAAGAGGCCTTGTATCATGGTGGATGGGCGCCGCTGGGGGCGTCTCCCCTTTGGGAGAAGATGGGACGGGGATGCACATCTTACAGCAGCCAGTACAATGCTGGATTCGGCATACGCACAATGGCTCATTGCCACTCTGTTCCGACTACGGAAGCGTACAAATGCCCCGTTGCCGCTCTGTTCCATCTACGGAAGTAGACAAAACGCAGATCTAGCTACCTGATCAACTGCTAAACCCAGATTCCGTGCCTGAGCAACAACAAAAAAAAAGGCAAAGCCGAAGCAAATCAGGCGCAGGGATCAAGGTACGGCACACACGTTGACACATTTCGCAACGCATGTACACTGATACAACACGACTGCTAGACTGTTGCCTTGTCCGAAACTGCAGAATGGCTAAAAGAAAAGAGGGAGACTGGATGACTTTCGACAAACCTCTCTTCCGTATGGATGCCCATTGGGCTCGGCAAACAACACACACACGCATGGAGTGGCGTTCCTTTTCGACCAGGGTATCTCACCGAGTCGGTGGATTGCCGACGCCCTACTGGCCGGGGCTGCCTTGGGCTTTTTGTTCTGGCCTCGTCGCCTCAAGAGACCTGTCAGTTGTGACTTGTGCCAGCTTGGGGTTGCACGGAGGTGAGTCTGGGCCACACCCGTTTTTTTGCGCGTGCTGCTGCAGTGTAAGAGCAGGTGAGTCGTGCTGCCGTTGTTGATGTGGGTGGCAGTACGGAGTAGAATAGCCATGGCAACAGTACTTCTCAGGCGAGGTATGCGAGAGTGTGAATGAATGTCAACGACCACGAGTCTCAGACAAGGGGGGGGGCATGTGAGGAGAGGCAAAATGCTTGGCGAGTGGCGGTTTCACAATGGGCTCTCCGTCTTATTTTCTTTTCTTTTTCTTCTCTCCCCTCCCCTCATTTTCCTTTCCTGTTTTGTAAAGCGTACAGGCATTCATGCTGTGGTCATGCGTAACCGTTGCGAGGGTTAGTACGGATAGTGTCTTAGTCTCGCCCTCGTCAGCCGTTTTGTTTTTCCTTTTTTTTTCCCGCGCCCAAAAGTCCCGACTTCAAAAGCACGCAGTTTTGCATGTACTGTACGAGTAAGTACCGGCGATTTCGGCATCGGGCCCGAAGATGCGGCCTGCCTGATGCCAAGGGCCAAGGATGCAGCGAGGGCCAATGAACTGCATGTTCAGCTTTGCCTGTGTGCTAATGTACGAGTATGTACATGTACTGTATGTGCATGGAATGGAGGCAGGGAAGAGGACAAGAGGGCCAGCGGGAAAAGAAGACAAAGACCCTTGTCAGGCGGGGGGGAGGGATTCAGCGCCTGGTATGCTGTAGTAGGTACAGCCTGGTCAATGATCATTTGCAACGGCAGACCTGTACAGAGGAGTGCCCTGCTACAACCTTGTTAGCCGTCCGTATGATATTCGTCCATGTGGGAAACAGCCACATCTAAAACGGCGGGACAAGCTCTCCGGGCTCTGACTACCCCGACTAAGGTAATTCATCTTCAAGGGTTGTCGAGCAAACAGAAACAAGCCCGTTATCCTTCGGGAACCCGCATGATCAGCGCTGGCCGTCTGGGGGGTTGATGAAACACGGGCTCTGCGTTTATCTGGTGGTGATCGACACTCGCCCTCCAGCGCGAGGACTTTTGGGCGAGCCAATGGAGAAATCCGTCGAGCATCTCCATCAACGCGCCCCAGATTTCACCACTGCCCAACGTTGGCACAAAAAGGGTCCATGGCACGTGCTGATTGCCCTGCAATCTTGACATTTCGTTGCCGTCATTCTACTGGACTGTCCGGAGCAGGAGTGCATGATGCCTTCATGTTCTGGTGAAGGACAAGAAAAAAGACACCGCTCTGGGCGGTTCTAGGCCTGGAATCCCTACCCTGTAGTCCGGGGCCACAAGAAAAAAGGCGCAAAAAAAGGGAAAAAAGAAACAGAAATGAGCAAAGAGCAAAAAAAGCAAAGCCCGCCATACAAAACGCGCGCTATTCCGGACCTGTCAGCGAGTCCCTTGTGGCATCCCTGGCTGGCGATTGCCAGGACGGTCAAAGGGTCTCAACTGGTCTTGGTCTTTCCTTCCCTCTCCGCCGCTATTGTTGCGGCACCTTCATTCGTCGACTAGCTACAACCTGGCTTAGATGACGTCTGTGGCGGGGCTCTCCACAAAAAAGGAGACAGCGCGACTCTGGTGCTCCGTAATCCGTATTCCGTACCTTGTACACGGTACCTGTCCGAGTACTTGTGCTTGGCTGTTTGATGGGTGAATGAATGAGCGCTGTATCTCGTTTCTATGTTGTTGTTTTGTTTGCACATGTTTCATTTCCATGTTGTGTTATTCCTTGGCCTTGAACTGTACTCTTTCATGTTTGGCGGGTTGTTCGTCTCTGCATCTCACACTATCGGCGACGTATTTAGATGCGTGATTACGGATACTAGAAGTGCACGAAGAAGGAAAAAAGAAAAAAGGATAAAAGAAAAAAAGCAAATTAATAAAAGGCATGAAGACCAAAAAAAAGAAGAAAAAGAAAAAGAAGAAAAAGAAAAAGAAGAAAAAGAAAAAGAAGAAAAAGAAAAGAAGAAAAGAAAAGAAGAAAAGAAAAGACAGACGCAGGTACTACTCCGTACCTGTTAGTTACATGTCGGCACTGTCGTGAGAGAAACGACAATGGGCTGTCTCTCCCCAAGCACATGCAACGTTGAAAACGCTCCAGGGACTTGAGGTCCAATTACCAGCAAGGCACCCTCCAACAGGCCTCCGGGTAGCTGTGATGGCTGTTCCACATGCCTGATTCATAGCAGCACAGCTTCTTCCCTGAAGATCGGAGCAGTTGGGCACTAACTATACTGAGGTAACTAATAGAACAGGTCGGCAGCCCGTCTCTACCTAGCTAGGACTCGTGTTGGATGGATGGCAAACATGCCCAGATAGGTACGAGTACAGTACAGTACGCAAAGTGTTTCTGGCGGCCCGCGGCATGTTTAGGCAGCCGCAACACCCTCGGCCTTATTGAAAGACATTGGATCGGATCTCGATGGCCCAGCTTTGGTAGTTGGGCGACCTCCTCACGTCAGAAAGGGTCGAGACGGCAAACGCTTCCAACGCAACGGCTGACAGGGCCCCAAAATACGAGCCTCGTGCCTCCGACGTCGAAGGAGCGGCAGAAAGGAAAGCTCGCGGGCATTAGAGCCGTGCTATGGCGTCGATGCTGGCACCTGATTAGCGGACGGGGTGGTTGGGCTGAAGCAAGGGAGAGATGGAGATGGGAAGCTCAATGCAAATCTCAGACCACGGCGCCAATGACAACACACCGTCCATTTTGGCACTGGTCGCAGCTAATAGGATCTTATCCGACAGCTCTTGCTTGGGTTGCTGCGTTTCCCGGCCTTTCTTTTTTCTTTTTTCTCTTTTTCCCAATTTTTTTCTCTCTTTTCATTCCCACCCGCTTTGTGAGCCGTCACCCATGCCGATGCAAGCGGCAGAATGGTCTGGGTGGCAAATTTGATAAGACTAGGAAAAGAAAAGGAACAATGAGAAAGGAGAAGGAAACCCGGACCCGGATCAAGTCAAGACGAGAACAGATGTCTAATCATCTATTCACGGGAATAGTTACCAATGCGCGGATACCGGCCCATTCCATAGCAGCAAAGCAGTGCATGGGCTTGCTGCCGCCACGTTCAAGATTGACGCCAGAGCGGCTTTTACGGGGAGAGACCAGCCAGCCAGCTCGGTATTCTCACGGTGAAGAGGGCTTGAATCCTTCCTAGCCTTCTTGGACCACTAGCAAAGGGCTTGTCTCCCCGTCTGGCTAGTCCATCTCGTACAGTAGTGTGCCGTCTTGACATGACCGCTCCAGGAGCCATTGGGGGAGTGTCTTCTCCTCTTTTGGCCGATCATGGCCTTGCATTTCTGCCCAGATCAGACCATGCGTTTTTGTCTCATCTGTGTAAATCCAGTCCGGCCACTGGCTGCAATGTCTGCACCCCATCGCATCCTGCTGACCTGCATCTGCTAGTATTTGCCCTTCTCTCCCTTTCTTCTTCTTTTTTTCCGTAGCTCGAGAGAAGGCGAAGCGCGAAGAAGAAGAAGAAGAAGAAGAAGAAGAAGAAGAAGAAAAAAGAGACGATCCACGTGCCACTGAGGCCAAAGACTAGGATAGAAACCCCCCCAGCCTTGGAGGAGCATGGTTTGCTTGCCGTCTGCTCAGACGCCCACCAGTACCGACATGGTCCAGACTTGTATCTGCTGTATATCCTTGCAGGCATATCCTTGACACAGAGCCTCCAAAAAGCCGGACTTACAAGTCATACTCGTACTCGTAGTAGCGGTGCCTGGGCGATTTCAAATCCGTGCAGGCAATGGACGTTTTGCAAAGGCACCTTGTATGGAGCACTCGTAGCGGACGGTCTGATCCTCAATGTACATCTATGTATGCAAGGGAAAAAGCGCCCAAAAGCAGCCGCCCACAGCGCCACACAATCTCTCCGCGCAAGATGCCGCTAACAGAGTACCAGCTGAGGTACTGGGTACCGCATACCGGTACGAGGCTCAGAGGCTTTTAGTGCTGCTCATGTTCCCAGATTTCAAGGGCACTAAGAAGCACACAAGAGGCCGCAGTCGCGCTTTTTAGAGGGCCAAGGGAGTTGCACAGACCGGACGATGATTGGAATATTTCCAACTGCTGGTCTGTACTATCTGAGACGGCGGCTGGTCAGTGTGCCTTGGGTCGGCGCAGGGACTTGGAAGGGTTCAAATTCATTCATTCATACGGTACGGTAGTGATGTGCATGTTGTTGTTGCATGTCCTCCGCCCGCTCTCTCTCTCTCTCTCTCTCTCTCTCTCTCTCTCTCTCTTCTCCAGCTTTTTACCCTCTAGAGGACTACGAGTACCTACCTGTCCATACAGCCCGAGTCCTACTGGGTAGAACGACTCAGCTCAGCGGCTACCTTTTAGTACCGCAGCCCCCCAACCAGATCCAGAGCTAATTGTACCTGCTACTTCGTCGGTACCTGCTGATGGAAATATCCTCCTCCTCTTTTCCAACTGTCCCCCTGTCCGCCCAGATCTAGTCTTCTCCTCCCCATCTCTTCACCTCGAGACCATTTTGCACCGGGCGGTGGTGCAGTCCAAACACCTCTGCAATCCCTACGTTAGTATTTTTTTCTTTCCAACATTCAACTACTGCATCCCTTTGACGCCTGTCTGTCTTGTGATCCCGCCGCCTCTGCGTGGTTCCCCGCGACACATTCAATCAGACGGGCAGAAGAGCGTCCCTCTTGCGCTTGTTCTTTTCCCCATCCCTGCTCTCTGCCCCCTGCTCTGCTCTGCCTTGCTCTTCTTGCTCTTGCTCTTGTTCCTCTTCCCGTCTTCTCGCTCTCTTGTCGGATCCGAGTCATCCCAGCTTCTGCAATCCTCTTGCTCTTTTTCGTCCTCGTTGCTTCGAATGACTCTGGCACGCCCTTGATTCATCGCTTACTCGACCGAGTTCCCAGGTCCCGGCGCCTTTGACCTCGACCTCGCCCGCCGAGCTGCCGCAGTTCCCCGCCGCCGAAGACAAAAAAAAAAGGCAGGGCCTCTTCCTCCTCGACTTTATTTCCTACTCTTTATTTTACCATCTCGACCAACTACTCTTTTACTCCTCATCTTTATTATCCTTGTCCCTCCCCCACCCGTCGCTTCGCAGCCTCCGCGATATTTCCTCTCTTCTCCCCTCTCTGGGGAACCCCCCCAGCGCCCGGCATGATCGAAGATACGGCGGCACTCGCTGCGGCCGCAGAGCTCATCGCCTCGCTCGCCTGCGACCCTACCTCTACTTCCACGCCGATATCAGTAGGGCCCGGCTCTAGCATCAAGCTACCAGGCCGTGACAACCCTGCAAAACGCACCCTGGAGATTGAGCTCGAGAAGCTCGCCCTACGCATTTCTCAGTTGGAGAGCAGAGCCTCTGTCTCGGCCACGGCCGTCTTCCCGGAGACGCCCAATGAAGTCAACGACACACTATTCAACGATGAGGTTGAAAACGGCGCACCCCCTGTGGCCCCCCAGCCAAGGTTGTCCCAGGCTCAACAAGGTAGCTTGGACAGTCCGATTTTTGTATCCCGCCAGCTGACCAAGGAAGCGCTGCAAGGACTGCGCGATCATGTTGACGACCAGTCCAAGCTCCTAGACAGTCAACGCCAGGAACTCGCTGGCGTCAACGCGCAGTTATTAGAACAGAAACAGCTCCAAGAGCGTGCCCTCCAGATGATCGAGCTGGAGCGGGTAGCCACGCTCGAACGAGAGCTGTGGAAGCATCAGAAAGCCAACGAGGCCTTCCAAAAGGCCCTCCGAGAGATTGGTGAAATTGTCACTGCCGTAGCTCGCGGTGACCTGACCATGAAGGTCCGCATGAACTCTGTCGAAATGGACCCCGAAATCACAACCTTCAAGCGCACCATCAACGCCATGATGGACCAGCTACAGACCTTTGCCAGCGAAGTGTCTCGCGTCGCTCGCGAGGTCGGAACCGAGGGTTTACTGGGCGGCCAAGCCCGTATTGGTGGTGTCGACGGTGTATGGAAAGAGTTGACGGACAATGGTATGGCCCTAATTTGCTCTTCTCTTCTCGCTCTTGTCTCCCCTACTTTAGTCAAATTCCGGCTTTAGTAGTCGGCAACGATATCGTGGTCAACAATAGCTGACAATTTTCGATAGTCAACGTAATGGCACAAAATCTCACGGACCAAGGTATGTATAACGAGACTTGCTTTTTTTCCCCCTCTCTGTCCTCTTCCTGCTCCCCCCTTTTCCTTCTCCCATCTTAGTTGCTCCCCGAATGATTTTTGGGTCGAGCAAAATGGGAAGTTTGAGTACCATGCATGCATGTGATTTTATCTAACACAATGCCAGTGCGAGAAATCGCCTCCGTCACAACAGCCGTCGCTCACGGCGACTTGACCAAGAAGATTGAACGACCAGCAAGAGGAGAAATCTTGCAGTTGCAGCAAACCATCAACACCATGGTGGATCAACTTCGAACATTTGCATCTGAAGTCACGCGCGTAGCAAGAGATGTCGGAACCGAGGGTATCTTGGGTGGCCAGGCTGATGTCGGCGGGGTCAAGGGCATGTGGAATGATCTGACTGTAAACGTCAATGCCATGGCAAACAACTTGACGACCCAGGTGCGAGATATTATTAAGGTCACTACAGCTGTCGCCAAGGGAGACCTCACACAGAAAGTCCAAGCCGAATGCAGAGGAGAAATGTTCAAGCTCAAGTCTACCATCAACTCCATGGTTGATCAGCTGCAGCAATTCGCCCGCGAAGTTACAAAGATTGCCAGAGAAGTCGGAACTGAAGGTCGTCTTGGTGGTCAAGCCACTGTTCATGACGTTGAAGGCACATGGAGAGACCTTACTGAAAACGTCAATGGCATGGCCATGAATCTGACGACACAAGTGCGAGAGATTGCCAAGGTGACCACGGCTGTCGCCAGGGGTGATCTTACCAAGAAGATTGGAGTCGAAGTCAAGGGAGAGATTTTGGAACTCAAGAACACCATCAACCAAATGGTTGACCGCCTGGGCACATTCGCCGTCGAAGTGAGCAAAGTGGCCCGAGAAGTCGGTACAGATGGTACGCTCGGTGGCCAGGCCCAAGTGGCCAATGTTGAGGGCAAGTGGAAGGATCTAACTGAAAATGTCAACACAATGGCGTCGAATCTCACCGTCCAGGTATGTCATGTCACTTGACCCCCTTTGGAAGTTGTCATGCTCCCATCGTTCTCTTGGACGACTGCAACTTGTGCTCATAAAGCTAACCATGCTCTCTAGGTGCGAAGTATCTCTGCTGTCACACAGGCCATTGCCAACGGAGACATGAGTCAAACAATCGATGTAGAGGCAAATGGTGAGATACAGGTGCTGAAAGAGACCATCAACAACATGGTGTCCCGCTTGTCAAGCTTCTGTTACGAAGTGCAGCGAGTTGCCAAAGATGTCGGTGTCGATGGCAAGATGGGAGCTCAAGCAGATGTAGCTGGGCTGAATGGACGATGGAAAGAAATCACTACTGATGTCAACACCATGGCCAGCAACTTGGTAAGCCCGCCACCTTGCACTCGTAGAGCGACTGCAAATCCCTCCCTAGTCTCCAGAAGGCTCCAAGTACTAACGCTTGCTTTAGACCACTCAAGTGCGTGCCTTCTCTGACATTACAAACTTGGCCACGGACGGCGACTTCACCAAGCTTGTCGACGTGGAGGCCTCTGGCGAAATGGACGAGCTCAAGAAGAAGATTAACCAGATGATATCAAATCTGAGAGACAGTATCCAGAGGAACACGCAGGCCCGAGAGGCTGCCGAATTAGCCAACAAGACCAAGTCCGAATTTCTCGCAAACATGTCCCACGAGATTCGAACTCCGATGAACGGTATTATTGGAATGACGCAGCTCACTCTGGATACCGACTTGACCCAGTACCAGCGAGAAATGCTAAACATTGTCAATGATCTTGCCAACAGCCTTTTGACCATCATTGACGACATTCTGGATCTGTCCAAGATTGAAGCTAGGAGAATGGTTATTGAAGAGATCCCGTATACGCTGCGAGGCACAGTCTTTAATGCGCTAAAGACTCTCGCAGTCAAGGCAAACGAGAAGTTCCTTGATCTTACTTATAAGGTAGACAGCTCCGTGCCTGACTACGTCATCGGAGACTCGTTCCGTCTGAGGCAGATTATTCTGAACCTCGTGGGCAATGCCATCAAGTTCACAGAGCACGGCGAGGTCAGCTTAACCATTCAAGAACAAGAAGATAAGAGGCATGTGGGTCCTGGGGAATACGCCATTGAATTCATCGTGGAGGACACTGGAATTGGCATTGCTAAGGACAAGCTCAACCTCATCTTCGACACTTTCCAACAGGCCGATGGTTCAATGACACGCAAGTTTGGTGGAACAGGTCTCGGCTTGTCCATTTCGAAGCGATTCGTCAATCTCATGGGCGGAGACCTTTGGGTTAACAGCGAGGTGGGCAAGGGAAGCGAATTTCACTTTACTTGTCGCGTGAAGCTTGCCGATGTGCACGCGGAAAGCGTTCAGCAGCAACTGAAGCCTTACCGCGGCCACCAGGTCCTCTTTGTCGACAAGTCGCAGTCAAACGCGGCCACACACATTGGAGAAATGCTGGAAGAGATTGGGCTACACCCCGTTGTCGTTAATTCCGAAAAGAGCTCGGCTCTCACTCGCCTTAAGGAGGGCGGCGCTTTGCCATATGACGCCATCATCGTTGACTCAATTGATACTGCTAGGAGATTGAGAGCGGTAGATGACTTTAAGTACCTCCCTATTGTCCTGCTGGCTCCCGTGGTTCACGTGAGCTTGAAGTCCTGTCTGGACCTGGGCATCACATCCTACATGACAATGCCATGCAAGCTGATTGACCTGAGCAACGGCATGATCCCCGCCCTGGAGAACAGAGCCACGCCATCTCTGGCGGATGTTACCAAGTCGTTTGAGATCCTCCTCGCTGAGGACAACACGGTCAACCAGAAACTGGCCGTGAAGATTCTTGAAAAATACCACCATGTTGTCACTGTCGTGGGCAACGGCTGGGAGGCTGTTGAAGCCGTGAAGCAGAAGAAGTTTGATGTGATTTTGATGGATGTTCAGATGCCCATCATGGTAAGTAGTAAACCTCGCGCACAACTTGTCCAAATTGCTGCCATGAGCTAACTCTTTGCAAACAGGGAGGGTTTGAGGCCACCGGCAAGATCCGTGAATACGAGCGTGGCATGGGAACACACAGAACTCCCATCATTGCTCTTACAGCCCACGCCATGATGGGTGATCGTGAAAAGTGTATTCAAGCCCAGATGGACGAGTACCTGTCCAAGCCCTTGCAGCAGAACCAGCTCATCCAAACCATTCTCAAGTGCGCCACCCTTGGAGGCGCGCTGCTAGAGAAGAACCGTGAGCGAGAACTGGCGCTGCAAGCGGAAGCCAAGGCGTCTGGACGCCTGGAAGGCGAAAGGGGCATGCTGCGCCCAAGCCTCGAGGGCAGATCGTTTACCACACGGGAGCCCATGACCAAGAACAGGCCATCGCTCACCAAAGCGACCAGCAAAGCACTGGAAGAGGCGCGAAACGCAGCAGCAGCCAATGCTGGCCTACGATTCAACGATATATCCGAGTATGGTGCCGATTTGATAGAGGAGCTGGATGACCTAGAGGAAGAGGATTCGTTTTCAAAAGCACGCGAAGAACTTGCTGATAGACGAAGCCTCTCGAGCTAAAGAGAGTACGACCTTGCATGGGACGGCATGGCCCAAGATGGACGGCTGCGCTTGGCCTAGTCTGAGAGCGCGTCTCATCAAGTCTACGAGCCTGCCGCTTGACATGAATTTATGAGGACCATGTTGATCATGTCGGATTCCCAGTACTCTTTTTTTCTTGTTTTGGCCTAGTAGTTGTTCTTTTCTTTCAGAGCATGACTGCTGTTTTTGGGATTTTATCAATATGCTCTTCCCCCCTCTTGAACCTACCTGGCGAATACGGTGTTGATATCATGTTGGACGAGAAAAAAGACGCAACGGTCTTGTCCTGTTTATTTTGGTTCAGTATGAACTTGCCTAATTTCCCTTTGGTTGTTTGTTTTTGGTGTATTTTTTACCCTCATGGTATCTTTTATCTTTTTGTCCCTCATCCCCGTCTCTTATACTTGTTTTCCGTTGCTTTATATTCGCATGGACTCTTTTTTTTGTTTTTCCTTTTTTCCCCAGTACCGGATAAGGGGGGTTTGCTGGGCATATTGCAGTGGCAATATAGCACGTAGGGTTTATCATGGAATTACGTGGATGAAATGGCATAGCGAAAGAATCGGTCTTTCTCATCGTTTGGTGTGGAGGGATGGGTGTTGGATTTTTCTTGGGTTTCTTTTATTCTCCCTTCTTCCATTTTTCATAAAAAAAATGCAAGCTGCGGGTCTGGACTCTTTCCAACAACAATCGTTGATGGCACGATGTGAATGAAACTGAAGACGGGTTCCCCCTTTTAAGGATTGAGGGTTAAATGGACACACACACGGGGGGAGGCTGCTGAAATTGGAAGAAGTAGGATGCAAACGTGGATAAGAGAAAGAGAAAGAGATGTTTACTTTTTATTGCTTCTTCTTTCTTTATACGTGTTGAGTGTGAGTTTTTTGCCTAGTTTTCCTGACCCTTTGGTAGCGACGTTTAAAGACTTGCTATCGTTTTCTTGTCCTTGGAGACGATGGCTCTCTTTGCATTACTCGATTTCTTCTTGATGTGAATGAATTTTTTTGATGCGTTGGGACATGTAACTCTTTGGCGCGTCTAGTTGTGACTACGAATCATACAGGTTGGTTCGTATACATGAGGATGCAGAGTGCCTTTATGCAACCAACGTCTTCATACCGCTTGAAAAAAAAAAGAAACAAAGGAAAAAAAACAGACAAACCCTCACTTGTCAGCCGCTTTACCCTCTCCATCGACCTTTTCCGTGCTCTTTCCCTTTTCTCGCTCCATGTCGTCGAAAGCAGCGAGGATGGCGTCGAGCTTGCTTTCGAGGTTGGTCAGGTTGGTTTCCATTGCCGTGGCGGTTTGTTCGCCTCTGCCGAGACAAGTCAGGATTGTGTCATGACTTGAGAAGTGAGCGTAGGGGGAACTTGGTGTAGTGGTGGTGGGGATAAAAGGTGAAATGAGATGAGCATTGTTGAAAGAAGATGGGAGAGTTTTGGGAGAGTCTTTACCTAGCGAGCTCTCTGAGGGCCTACAAACATGAAACTCCTTGGGTTAGCATAAAAGCATGAAAGAAGAACAAGAGATATGTGTCGTGATGGAACATGCCTGAGCGAGATCAACCTCGGGAGCCGCCTCGGGCTGGTCTTGATCCGGTTTACTTGAGTTTGTCTCCGATGACGCAGCCATGGTCTTTGAGGGTCTTGAGAGATGTAGATGTTCTTGTTCCTTGGATTTGTGTGTGTGGGAATAAAAAGGTACTTGTTATGCCTTGTCTGCGTCTTGCGTCAACAAAAGGCTGCAAGGCCGAGCAAGTGATCGCGGAGTGCAATTCAATGCTCCGTATCGGGTACATGATGCTGCCGGCTGCAGTCGTACCGCAAGGCTCACGTGATGCGGGCCTCGAGCAAGGTACATATAGTACCTCTTCCCAGTGGCATCCGTAAGGTACCAGCACAGCCTGGTGCAGCCAGTACCTGACCTGTATGTACTCGCTGTAATCCATTCAGTTGTCTTATAACACACTGAAACTCCATCGACAGACGAGAGAATATGCCCACCGCCCTGATTTCTCTCGTTGCTTCTTCTTTATTCACCTTCTCCATGCTCTGTATAGTCTAGTGTACGAACGATGCTACAGCACAGCAGCGGCCCATCATGAATGACCAGTAATCAGACGAGGCAAGGTAGGCAGTCCTTTTGGTGAGCTTACGGTTCGTGTTCGCTACAGCACATGCACGCTGCAAGCTGTATGTGCTTCATACCAAGATGCATCGCCAACGCTCCGTGTGCTCACATATGGCATCGAGAACACGACACGACACGACACGACACGACACGGCCGCACCTCGTCCCTCGCGTCTCGGACAAGAGGTGACATTGCTGCTGCCAATGGCAACAGGGATCCTTGGTGCCGAGCACACACATGAGCTTTTTCAGCTTTGCGCCACGACCAATTGACGCTCCAAGGGGTTGCAGACGGATGCCGTTCCGTCAGCATGGATGGCCAAGTGCTGCCCGTGTGGGCATAGTGAACTTGTCAACTGCTTGCAGCCTCCTACGGGCGCTTCTGCCCTTTTGCAAGGCGGCCGGCTCACAGGGCAATTGGCTCGGCATGCGGTAACTCCATAATGCAATGGTGCTGCTGCCGCCAATGTGCCATCGTGGTGGGAGACCGTGAGGGCGTCGCCATCCACCAGAATTTATACATCAAATTCCTCCATTCGGGATGACCCGCCTTCTTATATTTAGCCATCTGTCGGGCTATCCGTTGCGGCACATGTCCCAAAGAGCCTGGCCTCATCTCATCTCTCCACCATCGTGACCCGTTGGACGCAAGAGTGTTGTTCCTGTCACTGCCTCGGACGCAAGAGGTAAGAGGCAAGAGAACAAGAAGTCACAATCCCTTTCCTGGGGCTTGGATCAGAAGCGAGCTTGGCTTGGCGAGCTTTTCAACATTCTCCTTTGCTGGGCCCAGTGTCTTTGATGGACCTAGCTCAAGCTTCCTCGTCTATTCCGTACCTTTTCGAATAGCCAGCCCTGGAGCATCGAGTACACAGAGTAGAGCCATCACCCCCCCTTTCACCTGTCCATACAAGGCCGACTCTCGACATCGAGATACCAACTCGTATGATGAAGCCCGTTGAAGCCGCCGTCCTCTCGTACGGGTGGCTTGGGTGAGGAGGTGCCGGCTTCTGGTGCGCCGTGCCTAGACATTACTAGTCAGAGCAACTAAAAGCATTAGCACCCTGTTAAGCTTCAGACACGCCCCCTCCTATGCAGGTTCGGCGAGTCTAGATTCTAAAAACCCGCAGTTGGCCGCCATTGGCTGTTGCTCTGGCAGGCATTCAGCACCCACTGACGGTACTCGTTCCAAAGCGTACAAGATGGGCATAAAAAAAGGTACGGGAGCATCTCGGATGGAGGCGTTGGCAAGCTCAACCGTATTCGCACGAGGGCAACGGAGACGATGCCGTTGAGGTATCCATTTTGCGCGATATCACCGGTCGTTGGCCTTGCTGGACAAAACTTTGCAACACGAGGGGGGAAAAACCCCTCACGTACTCGTACAGAGCGACGCTGATCGTCCAGACAGTTACTCGTACGTACGTACATGTGAATCGAGATGTGAGCCGTCTTGGACTCGTAGTATTCTGACATCATGTATTTGGTTTGGCGCAGATTTCTCTCCAAAGTGGATCACCAGGCTTGTTCAATCGACCGATCTACCGCCAGAGTATAACAAAAGAGAGCGGGTAGAGAGAGCCCTTTAGAGATGTGCCAACGTCCATTTCGGTAGTACTTCATACTGTGGGTATCAATATAGTGGCATAGCATGGCTGCTGATCAACTGTGTTAGGCGGAGCCGTGAGGTTTTGCCCGTGTTATCAATGGCCTCCGTGCTCGCCCGTGTGGTGACAACCGTTGAGCACAAGTCGACGACAAATGGTCATCAGTGAATCCACGCACTGGCCCGAAACCTCCGCCATTACTCATTGGTGTGTGCCCCCGGCATGTAAAATCCAAGCATAGATGGACGGCCTGATTCACGGAAGGGGGAACCAGCTCGACGGGATCGAGATCTCCATCTTTTCTGTCCCATTTTACGAAATTTCCCATACCTGACGGGTGCCGGCCGTGCAAAATCTGTGCCTTCTGGAGGTGTGGGCTTGCATGGTCCTGGCTTGGGTCTGTGGATGGATGTTTCTGCTGCGGTAGGGCGACTCCTCACCGATGTGTGCGGCACAAGGAGCTGATTTCTGACCTGTAATCGCAAACGATTCAACCCCAACAACACTCCCTTCAGCCCAGTTCCGTTCTTTATTTTCCCAAAGAGAGCGATCACAAGGGCTCGGGTCGTGTCTTCTCCCTTCGCAGCAACGTGGCCGTAGGTTGCTATACGTGGCGGCAACGTACATAGATACCGCTGCCCCATTTGGCAAAGCCTATCTTTGCGGTAAAACTGTTTTTGTCTTGGAGCATGTCCTCGTTTGAGACAGCTCTTCTTCCGTCTTTTGTTTCTCCGGATGCTCGAATTCGCCTCCTTTGACCTCACCTCTTCCTCCCCCCCCCCTTGCTCCCTTGATCCGCTCTGCAGGACAGGGTCTTGGATGTCCGCGCAGGCCTTCAAGTGGTAATCCTCGTCGTAGAGGGGGACAAAGTAAGGAGAAGCGTCTGACCTCGCACACCCATAGTGGCGTGACCCCAATCCGATTCCCAGGTTCCAGCCAGATTCACAGCGCGCCGCGCAAGGGCTCGCCGTCCTGATTAGTCCCCTCGTAGTGCCGGCATGGGGCCAAGTTCCAAACGCGACGCCCCGGCGTTTGTGACGTAGCACTGGGCTGCGGCTGTGATAGGACAACTTGTCGCCTCCATCGACTCACCCGGTGCCTGGCCCAATCCGCGGTCGCCCTCCACTCTTTTCCTTGCCTGGCTATCCACTGGCCTTGAGCCACGAGCCCAAACAACTCCAGGGATCGAGATCGCTGGCCTTTCAGGCCAATGCCATGATCCGACGACAGCCAGTCGCCCGAATTGCAGCCCGCCGCCCCAACCCTACGTGAGTCTGTTGCGGATTGGCTTGCAGCGCCGGAGGGGCCTAACCTTGTAGCGAGGCTAGTTTAGCTTCTCAACTGATGAACCATGTCGTCGTTTTTTCCCTTCTCGCCCCCTTTTCCCTCCCAGCGTAAGCACAAGCACCATTTCGGTCTCAGCTAAGCGGCGCTGTTGGAGGAAGGAGGAGGAGGTGCAATATCTCGTAAATGGAGGTGGTATTCCGTCTGCCGGAAGGAGTAGAGTTGGAACGTTGAGTGGCTTGCGGCGCCAATAAGCATGAAACCGAGTCCCAAAGGAGACAAAGAGAAAACGTACTCGTACTTGGAATCCCTTCATCCCCTGCCATGTAGCCCCTTCGCTAGCTCTCTTTTCAGCTCGTCTCATCGCACTTTGCTTTCAATGTGCCGTAGATGGCATACTTGTGTGCTCGTATGTACGGGCTGGGGAGCATCTGGCAGTGGGCCGACCTTGTGGTACCAAGAACCACCTGGATGACGACCCTGTTTCCGCCCTGCTATGGGCTTGCAAGCATACTACTTACCTGTACAAACGAGCACTCGTGGCTTATTCGTAGTACGGCATTGCCCTTGTCTTTATAACGAACACAGGGAGCAACTGTGATCAAAAACTCTTCTGTGACCGTAGGGATCTGTTCCTCTTGACCAAAGTAGTACCCAGATGCCCATCTCATAAATCAATGACGGCTCTCTGCAACACTGCTCAGTAGTGTCATACCAGGTCTCAAAGAAGCTCGTACCCCGTCTTTGGCTGTTCCACTTGCACAGCTAGACGGGAGGCATATGCAGAGGCGGTGCTGTGTCAAGCTTTCTTCGATCTTGATGGAGATGAGGCACCTCGGCCCTATTAGTTGCTGGCCTTGGGGAGAGTTCATGCTCGTGCTCGGGTTAATTAGTTGTTAGCTGTAGCACCCTCTGACGCCTCCATTCTGGGTTACATCAACCCTCGTCACGCCTCCTCACCTTGTACTGCACTTGTAGCTGCGTGAGACGAAAATAACCATGGCTCCTCTGCCAAAACAAACATCGTTACGCCAGCTTTAGGTGTCCGCCCAGCTAGGGCTGCTAGTCAAAACGCTGTGGTCCCGTCTTGTTGGTCTGCTTGCGGTAGTCGCTCGTGGAGAAGAGCTCCCAGTCCGATCCCTCACTTCGCTGCCGATTTCCCCTAGCCGTCATTTAGTGGTCCTGGATCGAACAACGCTTGCCTTCATCACCGTGTCGTCGGTTTCGACTCGGCCCTGGAGAGGTACAGACCAGGTTCTTCTGATAGCGGCACGCCTACCCTCGGCATGCCCTGCACTTAATGCATCCTGTGCAAAGGCGCAGTGAAGGCCCCAGTAACTCGTCCCTCCCTTTCTTTTCCATCCCAAATCCCGTGCCATTCCTATCTTTTGCATGGGGGGTCCAGTACCTTTTCTTTTCGGTTTCCTTTCCCCATAACAATTTCTTCCCCCAACTCTCTCTGCCTACCCCCCCATTTGCCCAACCCTAGCCAAGTTGGATAACCTTTTGTTGTTTCTGGGGCCTTCGGCGGAAGAAGAAGAAAGAAGAAGAAAAAAAGGGTACTTCCATACGTGCAGTGCCGTGGAGCCTGTTGAAAACCTTGCCATTGCGTTCAAGGAGAGGTGCTGACAAGCAGAGTAGCCATCATAGCACCGCCGTACATCCCGAAGCTTAATCTCAGTCCCATGTCTGTAATGCCGTGAGAGTGTCCGGACATGGTTGTATCTTTTCATCTTTAACGACCAATCTCGATTTCTCTGCTCGCTGGAATCTCCGCTTACGCGTTTCTGGAAAGCCATTGGCCACTTGCCGTCGCCTTTATTGTATCATTCAGGGCAGGAAGACTGTGATTATTCCCCAGTCTTGACGTCTGAGAGTAGCCGAGGTGCCCTTGGTCTTTTATTTTCTCACTCGCCCGAGCATCGTTTGGACCGACGTCCCAAGTGTCCCATCCCGCTGATTGCCCTGCTGTCCTACGAGATGATCGATTCTGCCACTTAGGGTGGCGAAGCTTGCTGGATATAGCTCGCTTAATTTTCGCCTTTGCTCCTGATATCAAGTCTTTCAAGTCATACGCTCGTACTTTCTCGCGGGGCGTGCTGACTTTGAGTTGTTCTTTCCGGCAGCCTTGTGTCATCGGTCAACATTGGCCACAGTCTCTCAACTTGACAAACATTGACAAGGGTTATATCTTAACCACTTCATTGGCTGGGACGTGACATCTTAGCCTGATAAATGAAGAAACCACTTGATGCTCTGGGTCCTTTCATCTATTCTCGATCCCGCACATCTATTCTCGATCCTGCAATCCATGGTAAATCCCGACGGAGAGTTGTTCGCCACTATTTACTTACCGATTCATTCACACTCCACCACCACGCCAAGCTTGATTTCCCGGAAACCCAGCTAATCGACCACGCTCACTGCGATAATAACCCTCAAGGACGAGCGCGACTTTCTGTCGAAAGGCACATTTGTTACTCGAGCAAGCCCGTGCCCGTACTGGATCCTAAGCTATCCGTTTGCCGCCGTACCACTCGATTCATAGTACCATTCGCCAGGTGCACCCACGCCTTGTGGATCGCGGAAATCGAACCTTGGGTCTCCGCAACTCCTAGAATTAAATGTTAGAAAACCGGGATCACAACTTCCTCAAGAAAACTCATAGCTCCTAGTCCGAGAATGCAGCCCGGCCGCATGAGCCAAGAGCTGGAGGCTATCTTCAGGGAGCTTGGTATCGCCCAGTATCTCGACACGTTTGTGGAGCAAGGCTTTGATACTTGGGAAACCATTCTCGATATACAAGAGTCGGATCTGTGAGTCAATCAGGTTGATTGTGTGCCTCCGCAGGGCTAACTGTAGTCTTAGTGATGCTTTAGGCGTCAAGCTGGGCCATCGCAGAGTATGTATAACAATCATTGCCCGAAAGCAACAGGACATTGCTAATTGTATGCACTCTCAGAGACTTCAGCGGCGAATTGCCAACGCAAGGGGAATCGATCCCAGCATCTCCCTCTCATCCATAAAATCCACCTCGGAAGAATCAAAACATGATGGAGCTCATAAAAAGAGAGAGCCTCCTAACCACGGCGGAGACAGTATTATCGTTCCGAAGCGCAAATATCGGCGACATCCCAAGGTACAAATTGTGCGAAGAAGCCCCCTGGCGAGAATGAATATGCTGACCTCTGTGATTAGCCCGATGAGAATGCACCTGAACGACCCATGTCCGCATATGTGCTCTTCTCGAATAGTGAGTTTTAGATATTGCGCCCCGTTGCTCTCTGTTAGGCAAAACAGGACGCAGTTGCTAATCGATTATCGCAGAGTTGAGGGAAAACTTGAAAGGAGACCGCAGTCTTTCCTTCACAGAAATAGCAAAGCTAGTCGGAGAAAACTGGCAGAGCCTCCCATTGGCAGAGAGGGAGATATATGAAGGCCAGGCAAGAGCCAGCAAAGAGCGCTTCTACCGGGAGATGGCAATCTACAAAGAGACGCCGGAATACCGCAAGTATTTGGAATATCTCGAAGAATTCAATGAGAAGCAATCCAAACCTAATCAAGGTATGTACATGCTGTGAGAAGCGAGCAGTGTACTCTTTGATTCCCCTCTCACTCTTGCCCAACCGGAGCTGATTTATTCCAAACTAGGCCACGAGGACGCCAAACGAGCAAGACTGGAGAGAAATGAACTTTTGAACGGGAGTAGTAGTGCTGGAAGTAGCACCGTGGGCAGCAGCATAGCGATGGGTGGCTCAACATCTACTGCCAGTGGTAGTAGCAGTGAGAGAATGCGTGAAAGTGAATCTCGAGAGCCCCCGAATCTTCGGCATAACAGTGGGAACTCGATCTTGTCTGCTTCGGACTCGCAGCATTCTTCGGCAGCCTCGATGCCATCTCCGGCGGTGACACACTTTGACGTTGACATGACTGCGAAAAACAAGTCACGCCACTTGCGACGAGGCTCCTCGTCATTAAGAGGAATAACACACCAAGCCGATGCACCACAACCATACCTACCATCACTTTCGGATATGTTGGCCCCCGGACAAAGGAAAACAAGCGGCCCGGTGACTGAGAATGTCGGGCTCATGCATGGCTTTGCAACAGCTAACCCCAGAATGCCTGTATCTCACGGAATACACTCGTTGCCACTCGCTCCAGTACCGCCACTCTATCATGAGACGTCCTCCAATGGCAGCAGCATACCGACAACGTCAAGCATAGTTAGTCGTAAATTGAGCGATGGTCATCTGCCAATCCATGCACTATTGTCAGACAATGATCAAACTCCCCACCACAGAGACGAGAGCCCGTCGTATACGACTAGCTACGTTGCTAGTCCAGTTGAGCGAGGGAGGCCAACCTTTGGACAATTCCAGGGTCCTAAGGGATACGGTACCGAGTCCTTTCGAACTGACAAGTCTTTGTAGAGACGCAACTAATACGAGTTGTTAAAAGGATTCCAGACAGCTTCCTCTGCCTTTCAAAACATGAAAGTCGAGGAGACAAGCGATGGCGATGTGCTGATGACTTCAGCCGATGTACCGCTTTCTAGCTCCAACACCATTGAGGTAGGTGGGCTTGATGGGGTGAATGCTTTATTAAAAGCCGGCGAAATATTCGGCAATCACGGTCGTACTTGAATCGGCAATCTTTTGACCAAAACCCTTCCCCCCTTAGCAACAACAATTTGGTCGAGCCACCATGTACTGGGTAGCTGATCATGGTGATCACACGGAGCTGCCATCAGGGGGCAACCTGTGGAAAGTCGTTTGATTCTATTCATTTCCTGCCTGGTTCTGTTTCCTGCCTGGTTCTGTTTCTTGCCTGGTTCTGTTTCCTGCCTGGTTCGCGGATGTCTCGTGCATCTTCGAAGTTCTGTTCATATACCCATGACCGTTTTTATTCTCATTTTATCTGATGTGTTGGAGATAAGGGTTCTTTTTCTTTTTCTTTTCGTTTCTCACGTCTTGCATATCGATTGTAAGAAGTGGCTCCTCACTTTTTGGCCGAGAATTGTAAATGAATCTGGTTGGGAAACATGGGAGATGACGGGAAGCTGGCGTTGATGGAATGGTCGATTCTGGTCGTTTACCATAGGACCCAAGCTTTTAGGGAAAAGCTGTCGGGGACAGTGACGGATTTTGTTCTTTTTCCTTTTCTTTTTCTTCTTCTTCTTTTTCCTTTTCTTTTCTTCTCTTCTCTTTTTCTCTTTTTCTTTGAGCTTCTGGCATTAAAGACTTGTTGGGGGAACGGAAATGGGTTCTGCGAAGAGTATTTGCTGCGCTTTGCTTCATTATTTATGCAGTAAGAGAGCCAATGGTAGGGAATTCGGATTGGATATTATCTGGCGTTGAGTATTAAATTGATAATTGGACTGAGGGTTGAAAATTCGCAAAGTCTTTGGCTGAGATGTGTGGATGTGCAAAGAGGAAGAGATTGTGTACCTAGGTAGGTACGTTTTTAAGCCGAGACAAAGATGGAAGTCATGTGCCTGCCTCTTTCTACCGGCAGTTGCCATTGTGAAGGTTGAGAGATGCGAGGCAGGAGCTCCTAGAGGTACCAAATGCCCGTGGATCCACCCGCAGAAGTACTTGCAAGTACCTATCTATTTTATATTTTATACAAGGTAACCTGAAGCTTTGGTAGACAACTTTGACATGCGCCTCTTCTGGCAATAAGAATACTGAGAGTAATAAAAGATGCGGGAAATCATCATGTAAATCGTTAGAAACTACAAACTATAGTCATCATGCCGTCTCCCCAAACGTCCTATAATTCAAATTGGCCACCCGGCTCCATGTCTAATTTATGCACAATGAAATTTACACGGCGCCCTCGGTGAGGTCAGCAGTCCAGTCCTTTCGAATGTCCAGCTCACTCAGCCCCTCCGTATTTTCAATCACAAGACCCTTTTCGTTTGCCAAGTGAAGGAGGCAAATGAAACAATACGACGTGGAGATGTCGGCCATGGCAGGTTTTGGATATACCGATTGTAGTGAGTTCATCACCTCGGTAAACTTGAGAGTGGTATTATCCTCCGGATTGGGCGGCGATTGCCTTGGTCCGTTTGATAGTTCTGGTGGCTCAACAGATTTCTATGGGCCATGGTTGTCAGTACTGCGGATAAAGGGATATCAATGAAATTGTACGTACCTCCAGCTCTTCCAGGCCCATGCCCTTCCAGAGTTCCTCCTTGAGTCGTCGTACGTCCACCTTCTTTGCGACTCTGGCATACTGAACATATTCAGGACGTAGACGGCGCGTTTGAGTGATGAGTTGCGTGCCAAAGGCGCCCATGGTGTTCATGGTCTCCCCGTTGAGCATACCCGTCATTCCAGCCCCTTCCGTCATGCCCGCATCCCCTTCAGCCCCTGGTGAAAGATGTTCTCGGGCATCTGAAAACTCAAGGTCATCATCGTCTCCGTCATCGCCACCAGGGAATGGCAGGCCATCATCGTCTTGGAAGAAGTTGGCATCATAATCGCCTTCTGGTAGGGCAGCATCCTCTGGTGCCTTTTGCTGTGCCCAAAAGGCCTCGTCAAGCTCTCCTGCTGGCTGGTGATCGTCGTCTTGAGAGCCATAGCCTTGGCCACTTTTGCGTGAGCCAAATCCTGTCCGTTTCGAAGCCAGGCGAGCCTTGGGTTTGAGAAAGAGATTCAGCAAGACCTTTGAGCTGAAGTGCTTGTCATCTGGAAGTAAGTTTCGAGATTTTGATTTCCAGTCCTTTTTGGGTAGGCAGACAGCCGAGTTGCTGGATGCTTGTGTGTAGATGACGTCTGACTGGCTGGGGCTGAGAGACGAAAGGAAATCGATTTCGAATGGCTCCTTTTCCTTGCGCTTCTTTGTCTCTTCTGCTGGCTTGTTGACATCTTTGATCTTGCGAATCCTCCAATGCTCGGCACTAGTCCAGTTCTTTTGCAGTGCTTGGTCGAAGAAGCTCAAGATATCTTGATGCATTTTGTCTGCATTCTCTGGCTTTGCCATGGACACGATATACTCGCCGTTCTCATCAAAGCCTTCTCCCTCTCCACCTTCTTCGCTATTCATACCGGCGTCGTATACGCGCATTTGAGGTTCGAGAGCAGCCTCCTTGGCCCAGGCTTCACCGCCTTCACCGAAAGCAACATCTCCAAGCGTATCGAAGTTGCCAAGGCCCAGGTCGTCGTCGTCGAAGCCGGCTGGCGCATCCTCATCGATGAATATGCCGGATTTATCCGCATGGGTGCCGGAGCTCTTGTGTTCCTGGTCTTGTCTCCAGTCTTCCGGAGCCTTGAGGAAGGGAATGTCCATAGAGCCGGAGGGGTCTCCCAGCTCAAAACTCTTTAGAGACGGGCAAATATCAAGCTCATCGAGAAGGCCGAGGTCGGGGAAGAACCGCTGGCCGAGGGCCGAAACGTCAATCTCAATGTCGGCATCATCCGCCTCCTCTTGCGCCTGGCTCTTGCGCTGGTCTTTCTCTACATGGCTGCGTTCCTCGTGTTCCATATCTATATCCCCATCCCCGTCCCTTTCCCTCTCTTCAACATCGGCTTCAACCTCGACCTCATCTTCGTCCTCATCCCCTTGATTCTCCTTGTTCTTTTCGTCTGCATCACCAGTGTCATCGCTACTGTCAAAGACAATTCGGCCCTGCGAGTCAATCATCAGGTGGTTAAGCAGTAGACCTTTGGCGCCTCCCTCGTCGAAATCGGCAGAGGCCTTCTTGAAAAGGGGATCGACGGCGAATTCAAGCTCAAATTTCTTGAGCTGCAGGGAGGCGAATGACGGCGCTAGTGTTGCTTCGGATGATCTCTGTACCTGTAAGATAGGGCAAGCCGGTTAGCCTACGAAGGGGGATATTCTCAACTCTTCCATTGCTTGCGCTTCTGCTTGCGCTTCTTACCTTCTTCTTCGTCTTCTTCTTGACGTTGCCATCCTCATCAACTTCTTCTTCGCTCTCTTCGCCTTCGCCGGCGCCGTCTTCAGCATCGCGGTCCTTCTTTTTGTTATTGCTATCTGCCAAACCACTCAGCAGCTTGCCGGTCTCGGTTGCGACGCTGTCGATTCGATTGGTGTAAATCTTGACGCATCCATCAAGCGTACAACTGGCTTTCTGGAAATTGACGCCGTCACCCTCCTTGAGCAGGGACATGTCGTGAAAGTAGTCGATGAGGGCAAAGTTCCATGAGTTGGTGGCATTGATCTTGTTGTCGGTGGCCATCTTCATCCACTCCTCAAAGTTGGCTAGGATGGGAACACGCTTCATCGGCGTCACGGACACGCCTCCAACCATGATGGGATCATCGTCATCCAGCCCTCTTGTCCCCCGGGGCGTGTTGGGATCCTGTGAACCATTGTCGAATCCTCCAATCCCCAGGCTGTTGCGCGGGGTGGCCGCCCTCTTGATCTCCTTTATCTGCTTCTCCTGAAGTGCTTTTCGGTTGTTCATCCGCTGGCCCTTTTCTTGTGCATCGTCGTTGAGGGGGATTCTGTCGTTCATCATTGGTATAAATGCCCAGCGACGCGGGGCTTGAGGTTTGGGGTTCACGAGATGTTGCTTACTTGATGGGAGATTTGAATGGCGACCCCGACATGTTTGTCGATGACGACTTTGCGCCACCAGCGCGTGGCATCTGAGCAATCCGAGGCATTTTCGGAATCGGGGTCCTCGCCGGTTTTGCGTTGGATTTGTTCGAATGTATCCGAGGCAAAGCCTCTGCCGCGTGTCGTCTTGGGCCAAGTATTTTTTGTTTACTGTTGACTTTCGTGAAGCAACACGAACTACCGGGTGTCTGCGAAACCCCACCTTGGCTGGCCAACCAATTGCTGCCATTGGAAAGCCACCTGCGCCACGCGCCATACTTGGCTGAAGTTTGTACCTACTAAGCTTCGCGACAACGGTAAGCAGGTACAGGTACCCATCTGCAGATGCCTGGTACCTCTTGTTCCTGGGGGCAAACAGTCAGAACTCAATGGGCAAAGTTGCCGCACAGCCATTGTATCACCAGAAAGATCTCGCACATGATGTACCTGTGGCTTTCTTTGGCCGGTCTCTCTTTGTTCTCGACTGACTCTTCTAAATAGGCTAATCTAAGTGAAACACGATGCTCAAAGGGCACAAAGCCCAACAAGTGCTTGGTGTGAGCTGGCACATGTACTCCGTGCCTCCAATGAATTGCAGCCACATTGGGTGCCGGTACTGGAAGGGTACCTAACGAGTAGCCCCAGAAACCTTAACTTTCCTGCAAGGCTCCCGCTTTGTCTTCAGCAGGGCCTTTAGCACTGTCGGAGCACAGAAAAAGTCCCTGGAAACTGCACCGCCACCGAGGCGTCACAAAGACATGGGCTAGCGTAACGGACGTCATTGAATATCATGTCACCCACAACCCACAACCGATGAGACGCTCATGACCATTGCATTGCACGACCAAACTCCAAGATCGCTTCCCGCAACTCGTCCGACGCAATCTTGCGATATGTCGATGCGACCAGCATGCGGACAACAAACGCCAGACGGGGCCGTTTGAGCTTCCGGCCCTTTTACACCACGGTACTGCTGTTGTCTCTGCTGGCCGCGTACTCTTTCTTGGCACACACATACGATCAGCGTCATCATGGCGATGGCCACGGCAGCCTGGAGCTGGTCAGACGATCCGACGAAGAGCCCGAGTGTCGTCAAGTGCACACTGCCAAAGACCAGTGCGCCTTTGTAAAAGCATATTGCGTCGACGAAGATGCCGGGCTTCTTCCCTATCTCGAGCTCTATTACTGCAGGCTGGGCAAAGCGCAACCCTTTGCCTTTGTCCTTTTGGTGACATGGCTGGGGCTCTTGTTTACTACTATTGGTATCGCGGCGAGCGACTTCTTCAGCGTCAATCTCAGCACCATCGCCACTATCCTGGGCCTCAGCGAGAGCCTTGCAGGTGTCACGTTCCTCGCCTTTGGAAATGGCTCCCCCGATGTCTTTAGCACCTTTGCAGCCATGAGCTCCAACAGCGCGAGCATGGCCGTTGGCGAACTCATCGGCGCTGCCAGCTTCATCACGGGCGTGGTGGCCGGGTCCATGGCCCTGGTCAGAGAGTTCAGAGTCGATCGTCGGACATATGCCAGAGACATTTGCTTCTTTATTGTTGCAGTTGCCTTTACCATGGGCTTCTTGGCCGATGGAGAACTGCGTTTCTGGGAATGCAGCGCCATGATTGGATATTACATACTCTATGTCGTGACAGTTGTCGGATGCCACTGGTATATCACAAGGCGAAAGCGGAGGCTGCGCAGAGAAGGGGAGGCCCGTAGCCACTTCTATGGACTAACAGGCCATAGCGGAGATGAGCTGGCTGGCGAGCCTTACCGAGACGATCCCGACGATACGAGCCAAGAAGCAAGCCGACATGCGCCAAGCGCTGTTGCAGAGAGCATCCTCTCCGCTTTGGAGCGCGGCCCCGTTATAGAGGTTGACGGACAGAGTGCTGAGACGCCTGGGAGCGTTGACAGCGAAGAAACGGATGAGGACCACGAAAGAATGGTTGTGGCAGAGGTGACGCGAAGCATGCGAGTCTTGCGCCCCCAGGGCGGCCGGAGGAACACACTCACACCGATTCGACCGAGTTTGATTGGAGCATTGGAGTTTAGATCTGCCTTGGCACACTTGCAGCGGGAGAGCAACCATCAGCTCTCTCCAATCCCGGCCCGAAGCTATTCTGAGAACCACGTTTACAGAGGGCGGAGAGGTAGCACGAGCGCCATCTCTGACCTGCTACCTTCCGACCAAGCCGATGTCTCAGCCCGTGATGCCGCCGCCGCCAATGGGAGGGAGAGGGCTAGGTCGCACGGAACGGCTACAGCCTCAGCATCTGTGCCTCAAGATCTGTTAGGGGTCGTGCGAGAAAGGTCGGATTCCAGTTTGTTGTCGCCCCAAGATGGAGCTGCCAGCCAAAGGACGGCAAGCCCTGCGCCATCGTATCAAATCGGTGGGAAACTGGCGCCTCCTCCAGTCGACTTACCAGGATCAGCGGCTGGTGGTCATCACCGGCAATCACAACTCACGCCTCGGCTCCAACTGCAGATACCCAGCCGACGTGGTAGCTTGAGCAGTCCAACATCGCCTGTGATGCCTTTCCCTCAATACACAGATTCCCCTATGCCGATCTCGCCTAATACGCAAGTCGAACCGGCCGGGTTTAGCATGCTTCCTCCACCTTCGGCCGCTGTTCGTGAAAGCCCCTTTGCTGCGTTTGGCAGCGCCGAGACTACATCACGACCGGTAATTTGGTGGCCATACTCGGTTCTTCCGGCGCCACATGTTCTCCTTGCTACCCTGTTTCCAACGTTGCAAGGGTGGAGTGAAAAGGCACTGTGGGACAAGGCCATCAGCATCATATCTGTACCGAGCATCTTTTTATTGGTAATAACGCTACCGGTTGTTGAGTCAGAGACGACGGCAGGAGAAGTCGAGTCTTTGGACGATGCCCATACCTATCGTTCAAGTCTTGTGGCCCCATCCATTTCAATCCAGTCAGGAGAAATCGAACCTGAGAATGAGTGGGATCGGTTTCGGAGATACTCATTACATCGCAGAAACAGCGATACTATGTCTGGGAGCGTCCAGACACCTCTCTTGGCGCTGCCAAACGAAGACACGTTGGTTATATCTCCCCATACTCGAGGGCCAGGCGCGCCCAAACCTTTGTCCGAAGTTCGGTCCATCAGCCAGGGGAGCGAGGAAAAATTGGGATGGAACCGATGGCTCGTCTGCCTCCAGCTCTTCATGGGGCCGCTGTTTGCCGTCGTTATTCTTTGGGCAAACATCTCCGAGGACTGGGAGAAGCCAGGGGTCATGTTGGTGCGCATGATTTTATGGACGCTTTTAGGATCACTCATACTTCTGGGGGCTTTGCTTCTGCTTACCTCGGAGCAGAAGCGGCCCGAGTACCACTTTTTGTTTTGCTTCTTGGGGTTCATCATTAGCATAGCTTGGATTTCCACGGTGGCGGGCGAAGTTGTCGGTGTTTTGAAGACTTTTGGCGTGGTGCTCGGCATTTCCGAGGCTTTACTTGGACTCACCATTTTCGCAGCTGGCAACAGTGTGGGTGATTTGGTGGCCGATATTACAGTGGCCCGACTTGGATATCCCGTCATGGCATTGTGAGTACAAGTAGACTCCCCTATTCTTCTTTATGAATGACTGCTGACTGTGTGGTTCTCCGTTGTAGGTCTGCTTGCTTTGGCGGGCCAATGCTCAATATTCTACTTGGAATAGGCGTGGGAGGTGTCCTGATGATGGTTCAAGACGCAAATCGCCACCAGCATAAGCACCCAGGAGACGATTACGCATACAAACCGTACCGTATTCAGATAGGGGGCACGTTGATGGTGTCGTCCATTACACTTCTCGTGATTCTGGTCGGTCTGCTCATCGCTGTGCCCCTGAACAAGTGGATTCTGAGCCGCAGAATCGGCTGGGCACTGATTGCGATCTGGGTGGCCAGCACGGTGGCCAACGTAATTGTCGAACTTACAGGCGCAATTGGGGATATTTCTTGACTTTTGTGACGGAGGGGGGCTGTATAGTATGTGCTCGCCTTTTTGCTGAGCCTGTATGGGATATGATTGTTTGATGGGGGTATGACGTTACGGGCCGAGGATATGGATTTGGTGCATCATTACGAGCATGAGCATGAGCTTGTTGAAGCATTTTTACTTGTACAACATTCGTTTTATGTTTACCGTTTTGCTTTCTGTTGAGTAGGTAGATGGCATACGGCACAGCGGTGGAACCTTTGTAGGTATAGCAGGGCCTATCACATACACGAAATTGATGGACGCCCAAACCGAGAACATCGCCATACCAACCTAGAAGTAGGTACTACAAACAGCGTTCAAGCTCTGGAGAAGTCACAAAAGATTCACCAAGTTCCAGTTGGATCTTGACTCAACATTGCGCCCTCGTATTCCCCCCGCAAAATATAATTTTCGAGATACTGCATGCCTCTGCCCTTGAAGATTCTTACTCGGCTCTTCGTATTCATCTAGACCATCCATCAGTCACATTGCCATTTTACGCGTGTCCCCAAATCTACTCTTCATCTAGGTAAAACAAAACCAGAGGCTGTGTATGCTCATCGCACCCTTCATCTGTGACAGCAACCACCAATTCTGTTTAAAAACAGATCCATGTCTTGCCAATAGACAATCGCCCAGTATCCCAAAAGCTTCAGTTTGGGGAAACGTGTCTTATAAGCTGAAATTAGTGGCTCAAGGGTCTCTCCCGTCATTTCTTCAGCACTGCCCTCCACCCTGTAGTACGAAGGATCACCTGTAACTAGAGCCGCTAGTAGAGCTTGTTACAGGGGATCGATGCGCTAACTCGAAGCTCAAGCCAATTGGAGTTTCGTCACTGAAGGACGGCTCTCGTCAATATTTATTTTCACCGCCCTGCCCCTCGTTGTTTGAGCATCCCATCCCGCAATTGACACTCTCGTCCTTCTACAAAGCTTCCATCCGAATTCGCACAGATTCCCACGTCTCTTTAAAGCCTTTGCTACTTGTCTCTCTTTTTTTTTCACATCTTCATCTTGATCTTTATTTTTCACATCTTCTTCTTAATTGCCCGCCATGTCTGCGCCCACCTATACCCCTCTTGAGGAGCGTCCTCTCAAGGACACCATCTGCCTCTTCGACGTCATGGCACATTGACTCCCGCTCGTCTTGTAAGTTGGCATTTACACCCCTTCGAGAAGCATTCATATCACCAGCAACATCTCCTTTGACTTCCAATCCCCAATCTGTCCCCGATTCTCCTCTCCAATTCGCAATCCCGGTGCTGCAATGCCCATCACCACCATCGCTAACATGGAACCTCACAGGATGCCTCCCCCGAGGTCCTCGCCCTCCTCCAAGCCCTCCGCAAAAAGTGCTCCATCGGCTTCGTCGGCGGCTCCGACCTCATCAAGCAAGAAGAGCAGCTCGGAAAGCCCGCCGGCGTCCCCGTCACCACCCTCTTCGACTACTGCTTCGCCGAGAACGGCCTGACGGCCTACAAGCTGGGCCAGCCCCTCCCCTCCAACAGCTTCATCCGCTGGATCGGCGAGGCCCAGTACAAGGAGCTCGCCAACTTCTGCCTGCACTACATCGCCGACCTCGACATTCCCGTCAAGAGGGGAACCTTTGTCGAGTTCCGCAACGGCATGATCAACGTCAGCCCCGTCGGCAGGAACGCCAGCACCCAGGAGAGGAACGACTTTGAGGCCTTTGACAAGGAGGCCAAGGTCCGAGAGAAGTTTGTCGCCGCCCTCAGGGAGCGATTTGGACACTTGGGCCTTACGTACGTTTTTGCTGCAACCCCCTTTTACTTTTCCTTCTTTCCCCCCCAATTGCGCTTTCGTCAGTCGAGAATCCTCAAACTAACAGTCTACCTAGCTTCTCCATTGGTGGCCAGATCTCCTTCGACGTCTTCCCCACCGGCTGGGACAAGACCTACTGCCTGCAGCACCTCGAGAACGAGGCCAAGAAGCCCAACGGAATCACCTACAAGAACATCCACTTCTTCGGCGACAAGACTTTCGAGGGCGGCAACGACTTTGAGATCTACAGCGACTCCAGGACCATTGGCCACTCTGTCAAGGGTCCTGAGGACACCATGCGCATCCTCAAGGAGCTGTTCGACATCTAAATTTCTTTATAGATGGAGGTCCGCCCATATGTGTTGCGCGCTTGAAGAGATGTGGGAGAGATAGTAGAGCCAAATGCTTTCGCAAAAAGGGCAGGTCCACGAATGATGGTCCTGTCGAATCAAATCTAGATAATACCAAGAATACCAAGATAGCCCATATTCAAAAATTTCTCATTTATATAAACACGCTCATGTCATTATTCCTCCTTCTTCGCTCTCTAAAGGTGACAGAAACTACCAACAGCGTGCTGCGCACATGCTCAAAAACAAATACAAGAAGAAAGGCAGAATTCGGTAATCTCTTATATACAAAAAAAGAAAAATCAGGGAGAAAAGCTGGCAGTCGAATATCCCCCAACATTTAATCCACCTCTTGACGTAAAATGCGTCGCCACCCAATATCCTCCTCGTCTTTATCTCTCTCTCTCTGTCACATTCTTTTGGCCTCCTCATCTTCCATACTCCAAGTGGGGGATAATCACAGGGCCGTACTTGGTAGTGGCCGTAAAAGCTCCATCACCCTGCACCACAAAGTCAACCGCGAGGCTGAGCCTAGACAAGCCCGGCTGCTGGCTATGGATGCTAGGGTTGGGGCTAAACGGCCCCTGACTCTGGGCCATGACAGCATCGTGATCATATGCCACAACGGCCACGTAGTTGCGGCGGCCCATGAGCTTCTTCAGCTCTCTCGTCGCTCCACTGGCATCGGTATGGAAAATTTCCATCATGTCTTCTTTGGTATCAGATACTTCATGCGTGGACTTTTGGCCATTAAGCGGCACGTAGAGCGTCTTCTGGTTATGGAGCAGCTTCAACACGTAGGTGCTCTGGGGCGCAGACACAATCGGCGAGGTGATGATCTGGTACATCGTCTTGTGGTCCCCAGGGTGAGTCGGGTCGTGAACGAGACCAGCTCCTGCACAGTTGACATCTGCAAAGACACGAGTTAGCATACACTAAGACTTGAAACGGGTACATGAATAGGGGTTATTCAGAACCTACCTCCAGATAAGAATGTCATGCGGACACCTTTTTGCTGGGCGATGCCTTGAAGGGTTCGGATGAAATACGTCCTCTCTAGATCCTTGGAGTCGTGCGTCCACATGTCCTTGAGAACCTCCTGGATATCCAGCTCACCAAATTGGTTGAGGACGTTGCCCATGAGTCCGGATTTACCAACAGCCTTCTTGACCTGGCTGAAACCCTGTGCCACCATCTCCTTACCACCCACAACACCCGCTACGGAGCTTGTGACTTTGCCAAGGATATTATACGTCGTGTTGACAGCCTTCTTTCCCGCAGCAACGGTATTGGCCAAGCTCTCGACGGTATCTAGCCTGGGATAAACCAGGGGAACAGACACCATCCAGATAACATGCTGCACGCTGGGTGGCAGAGTCGCAACCTTGGGGAAAATACCCTGGTAAGTAGGCCCTGCCATGACACGAGCCTGGGTTCGCTCCGACCGACAGTCTGTCCCGACAACAGCCACTGCCGGACCGAGATACTTGACGAAATGCCATCCAGTACCTGTAATGGTAAAGATATCGTGGTCAGTGCTGACATTACGCATCATTTCCACCGTTGTGTGATGCTGGAATAGCAGGTACATGTCCGCTGCGACCCGCCCGGTGTTTTTGAAGATGGCAGATGATTGCATGTAGTCGGGATATGAGCCAAATCCATCAAAGCTATCAAAGGTTAGCGAAATGTCATTGAAACAAGGACATATGAAGAAGAGAGACTATTCTTCCCTTCCCCCTTTTCTACACTTACATGTCATGGTCATCAATCTGCAAGACGTGGGGGATCTGAGCAAAAGCCTCCCTCAGATAGGGCTGGTCAAAGTGGCTTGTGTAGTAGTGGAAGTAAGCATGGCTCACATCCTCCTCGTGGCGGGCCGTCCATTGCGTGTTTCTCTTGTTGTCTCTTCCACTCATGGCTAGCCACTGCTTCATCAGAGGCACCTCCCTCCACAGCCGGTCACCGTAAATCTGGTCACCCAAACCGAGTTGCACGTGGAAACCGCCGCATTCTACATTCTTCTGGAGAACGTCCTTCCACATGAAACCCACGCCACCCAGCTTGGAGCGCTCGTTTTGAGAAGTACCGACAGCGAAATCGTTACCCGAGTGGGCTATGAATCGCCATCCAGTCTCATGCCTTCCTGCGACGACAAATTCGTAGCGGGTACATCCAAGGTGTGACGTGACCGCATAAGTCCATCGGTCAGTGGCCTCTCCCATGTCGACGTCAATCTCGTATTTGTAAAAGGTCCAGCGCTGGTGGACGAAGAGTGGGGTGGGGGATGGAGCTGCTTGGGGTTTGGAGAAAGATCCATGCTCAGGTGCAAGTGAATAGTAGGCGGCTGGGGCGCATCTGTGACGATGAGGATGCTGCCAAACCATTTGCCCGTCTCGATATTCATGTTGACGTATTTCAGGTAAGGACCAAAGTAGACCCCGTTGGTTGGTTGGATCCTGTACATATCCACACCGGCGCTGGGTGGTGGTCCTGTGAAGCCGACAGTCGGGGCCTGTGAAGCCGCAACGCTCATGATACTTTCAGCATACCCAGGCGTATGAGGAGGAAACATGGGAGAAGCCATGGGCGTTTTGCCAAACATGGGGGAAACCAAAGGATTTCCATATGTCGAGGCGGTGGGTGAAAGAGGGGCCTGATCGTGTTGGATAGGATTTGGACCTTTTGGAAACTCCCACTGAGTTGCCTGCGAGGCCAAGTGAATGTAATAGTATTGGCCCGAATTCTGGTCAAGATGGGCAATCCATCCCTCAGGCAGAGGAGGCGGAGAAACAGGGCCAGCCGCTGCGAGATTTGGGGGCATGGTGACAACCTGAGCATGTTGAACGACTGGCTCCGGTTTAGGATCGTTTGCAAATGCAGGATGGCCTTGGTTATGAGGAGCCGTAGAGCTAAGGCCTGCGGCAGCGGCAGCGGTGGCTGCAGCCGTAGCCGCAGCCACCACAGACTCTTTGGCAGGCTGTGGTGCCGCACTGGTGGACGCAGAGGCTTGAGATGGAACTGGAGTAGCAGCAGGGACAGAGGCAGGTGTTTGGTTGGCTTGTTGTGGTCGTTGTTTCTCATTCGGATATGAGCTACGTCCGCTAGGATTGACACTTGAGTAAGCTGGCGGAGGAGAGCTGGTGGACATGCGCTGGAAATCCTGCTCCAAAACGCTTACTTGGGCCGGAGCGTTGGCCAGGTTTTGCGCTGGCTGTTGTTGAGGAACAGGGCTGGTGATTGGCTGTTGCGGCTGAGGAGATGAAACTGGATTCATGCCTTGGTATACAGTCGGCGGACCCGAGGGAGCTTGATCGGGAGACTCCGTAGGCGTCCAGGGGCGCTGAGGTTGTGGCTGTTGATTGTTGTACTGCGCCAGTCTCTGCGCGGCCGCAGCGCTCTGTACCTGTGAGGCTTGAAGGCTGGTGAGGGTTGCTGTGCCGGAAATGCCTGAAGCAGCATACCGAGCCTCGATCCCCCCTCCGGGAATGCTTCCAGGCTCTACGATGGGAGTCTCGGGAGGCGGGGGCGAGCCCCGGCTAGCTCTGGTGGTTGAGTTTGAAGCCGTAGAGGCAAATCGATTGACGCCTGAGTCACTGGCGCTCAAGTTCTCAACCTGGGGGACCTTTGGGGGCTGCTGAGGCGCCTGCGGTTGGGGCTGTTCATACGACTGAGGTTGCTGATACGGCTTGGGCTGTGAATATTGCTGCGGTTGCGCTGACGAGCTGCCCGAGGGTCCGGATGCAGCTCCTCCGGGAGGCGGGTAGTACGTCTTCTGGTAAGTCGGATAGTTTGTTGTCGAAGCGGCAGGCTTATCTTGCAGCGGTCTCGCAAAGAGGCCATAGTCGGCATCAGGACTCGACGGAGAGTGTATGGGCTTCGGTGCTGCACCTCGCCTCTCGGCAAGACCTGGCTTCTTCTCGGCAGCAATGTTTGTATCCAACCGAGGGCTCGTGTCGTTGTAGGCAGAGCCATAGGGCTTTGGGGCAGTTGGCTTTCGGATGTCGTCGTCATCTGGGAACGGCAAAGGCGCAGCAGAGCTCGACGCACCAGGAGGCAGCGGGAAGGTTGGTCGGTTGGAGGAGGTCGAGGAGACGCGAGAATAAGGATCGGGGCTTTGAGGCTTGAAGATGCGCAACGGCTCAACCGTGGGACTGTCGCAGTCTTCTGGCGCCGGCTTGCTCATGAACAGCTCATTGTCCGGGACGCCACGGCTGCGCTCCATACTTGCTTGACTGAGAGAGAGAGAGAGAGAGAGATTCTTCCTATCAACAGCCACCAAAGCTGTCAGCGAGAGCCCGTGGAAAGCTAGGTATACATGAAGGGCGTACGTACTCGTTCTTGACGTGAAGGCGGCAAAGGGTCTATAATAAGGCGACCGCTGTAGAACTCGAGAGAGAAGTGAAAACGGCGAGGATAAGATGCCCGAGATGCTTGTTTGGGCACTCCGTACTGCTACTTTTGACGCCTCGGGATCTCCTTAGTTGTGGCGGCACAGACGCTGGTGGCGGGGTTGACGTTCTACGTACCTGGTACTAACCCCTCTAGCTTCTCCAAAATGACGGGATGGGTCGCAGAACTGGCCGCACGGCCCGCTGCAACGACGCTGGACTGGGCTGGGGCTGTAAGTGAGATTTGATGCCGAAAATATGGTCGGCGAAGGAGGGAGGGAAAAGAGTTGGTTTGAGACGATGGAAGAAGAAATCACGACGGAGAAGAAAAGGAACAAGGCGAGAAGGAAGCGGCTCCAGGATGAGTGGCTTGCACAGCTTATTGTGAGATTTGGTTTGCTGCCCAAGTTAAATGCCACTGGACTGGTTCACATGGCCGGGTACCCGCGCAATACCTCTCGACGCAGCCGAATTACCATCGAGAAGCGGTATCAAGTCGTACCACTTAACTACCGGGAGAACGAGAACGAGACCCCTTTGGCGCTGCACCACCCCGACCAGGCCAAACCAAACCAAACCAAACCAAACCAAACCAAACCAAAACAGGGGCCGGCCGGCGGCAACACAGGAAATGTCAACACAGACGAACGCCTTCTTTGGAGCCATGGCTGGAGTCTGCTCTGGAGCTAGAGCTAGTGGCGGCCTGTCTGCAACGTGGAGGCCCTTGCAGAGCGGCCTGATTGGCTGCGCATCTCCATCTCGGCAGCCCTGTAAGCGCCGACCTTGGGAAAACCACCTGAATGGCCTATGGCACGAGATTGGAAGCGCTGGCATTGCGAGGCCAAGACTCGCATGCTGTCTGGCAGGCCTCATCAGCTGCGACGGCCAAATCAAAGCGCGTGAGCATGAAGAGGGGCCGGGCTGTGCTGTTTTTTGCTCTGTCTGGGCCTCGGTGCTTCTATCCCTCATTGGACCGAGGATGCAAGGCTGTGAACAAGGGTTCAGTGGATCATGCAGGAGATATAAAAGCTGGCGGCAACATCAAGCGTCGTCATCGTCGGCATCTCGCTTCCGCTTGTACAATCACCTGTTTACTGTTCTAGGTATCAATTATCAGGCACTGGTCTGTTGAATGCCGTGTCAAGAGCCGGAACTTGTGCCGAGCCAACGCAATGTCGTGATCGTTGTGCTGTGCTGTGCTGTGCAACCCTAGATTTGCTGCTGGCTGCGACATGTCCTACTGCTCGGACCCGTTCTGTGGAAACCCTTGCGAGTTCGTTTAGGCGAAAGCATACGATATGGAGTAGAGCTTGGATGAATTAGAGATTCAGTACAGTATCATCATAGCGTTCTGTTGGCAGAGCATCACCAAGATGGCCTTGGGGACCTGTATGGACATGTGTGTACTTATTTGGAGGTGCGGCTTGATAAGATAAGAAGTCCCCTGACGTCGACATTTCCTAAACAGGCAAAGTATGGGGCTTCCCAACGCGCACCTCAAAGCTGGACGCGTTGAGAGGTTCACTCTTGCCAGCCAAATTGTAGCTTGTCGTCTCTTACAAAATACGAAGCATTACATGGCAAAAGACGGTGATTCTTCGTCACCGCCATCAATCACGCCATGACGCCCGTTTCAAAAGCACCGGAGAAGAAGCAAAAGTCTCTGACTGCATTCTTCACGCCCAAGGCCGTCAATGGCGCTGCACCGTCTTCTCGGCCCGCTGTGCCGTCTTCTCCCACCCCCGTGAAGGAGTCGGATTTGCCATCAAGGAAACGGCCGCTCGACAAGGATAACGGCAATTCCAATGCCGCCTCTGAGAAAGCAGCAAAGAGAACCAGAGGAGATGAAGAAAATGATGCAGAAAGCTCCTTTCTCCACAATGACGCTACCGTTCCTGCAACGGCCAGCAACCGAAGCCCGACTTCGTCACGAGCGCAGCGCTATCGCTACGACGAATCGAATTCACAAGAAGACGCTAGTGACGAGGGCGATGACGATCGAGTTAAGAGGCAGAATGAAGAGCTGCACAGGAAATTTGTCAAGAAACTGGGTCATCCCGATGCCCTGTCTTGGAGATCCCTAAAGGCACAGGACACCGGCGCTGGTGATGACGAGGATGCCGATGCAGACCCCGAAGAGGAAGAAGCTCCAATTGCCACAAAAGCAAAGAAGAAGGGGTCAAAAACGGGAAAGCTAACCCCGATGGAAGTTCAATTCTTGGATATTAAGCGGAAGCACATGGACACGATCCTCATCGTCGAGGTCGGATACAAGTTTCGATTCTTCGGTGACGATGCCCGGGTGGCTGCCAAAGAGCTGGGCATCGTGTGCATACCAGGTAAAATGCGATATGATGAGCGTATGTGCTTCCCATCCTTGTTCATTCTATTTGATACGCCTCACTAACTGGCACCAGATCCCTCAGAAGCTCACTTGGATCGATTTGCGTCGGCCAGCATTCCGGTTCACCGATTGCCCGTTCACGCGAAGCGCCTCGTTGCTGCTGGGCACAAGGTTGGAGTCGTCCGTCAAATCGAAACCGCGGCGCTGAAGAAAGCTGGCGACAACAGAAACGCCCCCTTTGTCCGCAAACTCACCAATCTCTATACCAAGGGCACATACATCGATGAGAATGGAGAGCTAGATAGCCAGGACACTTCTACTCCATCTGGCGGCTACCTGCTTTGTATCACAGAAACAGCTACCAAAGGTTCTGGCACCGATGAAAACGTCAATGTCGGGGTTCTAGCTGTCCAGCCCGCCACCGGTGACATCATCTACGACACCTTTGAAGATGGCTTCATGCGGAGCGAGATCGAGACACGGCTGTTACACATATCACCTTGCGAGTTCCTCATAGTAGGCGACCTCACCCAGGGGACTGATAAGCTGATACAGCATCTATCAGGCAGTAGCACCAATGTGTTTGGTGATCGCTCTCGTGTTGAGCGTGTGCCCAAGAGCAAAACCATGGCCTCGGAGGCTTATTCCCATGTGACGCAATTCTATGCCGACCAAGTGAAGGAAGCTTCAGATAATGAGACGGCGAGCGCTCTACTCGACAAAGTCCTGAAGCTCCCCGAGGCCATCACCATCTGTCTGTCCGCCATGATTACCCACTTGCAGGAATACGGCCTGGAGCACATCTTTGGCCTTACAAAGTACTTTCAGAGCTTCAGCACTCGATCCCACATGCTCATCAACGGCACAACGCTGGAGAGCCTCGAAGTCTACCGCAACGCCACCGATCACTCCCAAAAGGGGAGCCTCTTCTGGGCTGTCGACAGGACCCTCACCAAATTTGGGCAGCGTCTCCTGCGAAAATGGGTCGGCCGCCCATTGCTTGATAGAGAGCGTTTGGACGAGCGCCTTGCCGCTGTGCAGGAACTTGTCGACAAGCAATCCACGTCGCCTGTCGAGGACCTGGAGAAGCTCCTCACAACGACCAAGGCCGATCTTGAGCGTAGCCTCATCCGTATCTATTACGGCAAATGCACCAGGCCAGAGCTCCTATCCGTGCTTCAGACTCTACAAAAGATTGCTAGCCACTACTCTTCCGTCAAATCAGCCTCTGATGTCGACTTCGACTCACCACTCATTGTCAATTCCATCACTGCCCTGCCCCAGATCCTGGACTCTGTCGTCTCGTATCTCGAGCGCATCAATCCCTACGCTGCCAAGAAGGACGACAAGTATGAATTCTTCCGGGAGGAGTTCCATACCGAAGACATCCAGGACCACCAGCTTGGAATCGCCCACGTCGAGCACGAGCTCGACCGACACCGCGCCGTCGCCGCCGGGAAAATCAAGCAGAAGAGTGTTGAATACGTCACCGTCGCAGGCATCGAATACCTCATCGCCGTCCCCAACAAAGACATCAAGAACGTCCCTGCGTCGTGGAGCAAGATCTCCGGCACCAAGGCTCTCTCGCGGTTCCACACCCCTGAAGTCATCCGCCTCATTTCCGAGCGCGACCAGCATCGAGAGGCCCTCGCCGCCGCCTGCGACACGGCCTTCAAAGACTTCCTCGCCACCATCGCATCAGAGTATCAGCCTCTCCGAGATGCCATCTCCGCCCTCGCCACGCTCGACTGCCTCCTCTCCCTCGCAAAGGTCGCTGCCCAGCCCAGCTACAGCAGACCAACATTCCTGCCCTCCACCGCTGAACCATCCATCTCCATCTCCCAAGGCCGCCACCCCATCGCCGAGCAGACGCTCCAAGGGAACTACATCCCCCTTCACCACCACTCTTTCCCACCCCTCCGCCCTAGCACACCTCATCACCGGCCCCAACATGGGCGGCAAATCGTCCTTTGTCCGCGCCGTCGCCCTCATCGTCCTCCTCTCCCAAATCGGCTCCTTCGTCCCCGCCGACTCCCTCACCCTCACCCTCTGTGACGCCATCCACACCCGCGCAGGGGCAAGGGACAACCTCTTCGCCGGCGAATCCACATTCATGGTCGAAGTCTCCGAGACGGCCCGCATCCTGCGCTCCGCCACCCCCCGCAGCCTCGTCATCCTCGACGAGCTCGGCCGCGGCACCAGCACCCCACGACGGCGCCGCCATTGCCCAGTCCGTCCTGCAACACGTCGTCACCGAGACCAGGTGCCTGACCCTCTTCATCACCCACTACCAGAATCTCGCGCGCGTTGCCGATGGCCTGCCCGGCGTGACAAACGTCCACATGAAATTCCACGCGCAGACCGGTGAAGACGGTGAAGAAGAAATCACCTTCCTGTATGAAGTAGGAGAGGGCATGGCTCATCGATCGTATGGGCTCAACGTCGCCCGCTTGGCTCGCATTCCCAAGAAAGTCATTGACGTTGCTGCGGACAAGTCGAAACAACTAGAAAATGAAATGAGGCGGCGACGGTTGCAAGGAGCATACCGAACCCTTGCCCATGTCATAGAATCGGGTCCAGACCAGTTAGACCACTTGATTTCCTCTATTGAGCAGCTGTAGCCAACTAGCATGTCGATGAGTACTATGGACCTTCACATGTTTTCTTTTTGGCAACGTCTGCCGTAGCATTTACTGGGGTACCTGGGTTAATGAGAAGCGAAAAGCTGCTGTATTTATCATATCTGAATATCAATATGGAACCATACGAACGCCAAAGATTGTTTCGCCCATGACCTTGCCCGTGTTCAGCCTCCAGACAGACGAAATAAGCTCGCCAACTGGGCTGCTTTGTTCAAATTCACTATCACTATTGTAAACGGCTCGTCCAGTATAAACCCAAGCTGTAGAATGATTGTAGAATCGTCCCATAAAGAAAATCGCAAAATACCTCGCCATATGCTCACAATCCTCAAAGCACCATGCGCCAAAAGTAAGTAGTCGCCTCTATTATGCCTCTATTGTAAATGTATTGCTGTATCCCATGACAATCGACCGAACCGGGCATTTTGCGTGAAGAAGATTATACAGCTTATTAGGTCTCAGCTGCTCGGTGTGTCGATTAAGTTGCTGAATCACCATCCTGATCGTTGCCTTTTGTAACTCATGTAACAGCAGAGATATCGTTTGCTCTGCCTCTAACAATGCTTTAGTGATTAGAAACGGCGTGTTAGTTATTCTTAACTCACCTCGTCTGTATTTACCATGATACTTCCCGCAAAGCGCCTCTGCAGGATTACGCGGCCGAAAATAATGAAGAAAATAAACGTGCGCCGGTACTGTTCTCGCAAAGGATCCGATATTGGCACTTGCTGAGAATAAGTGAAATGGAAATTATGTCAACGGTCTATCCGTTGCAACAAGTGAAGGAAACGTTAAAGCTCCAATTCATCGGGTTGGAGATCCTCGTGGATGTCGATGCCGTTGTCAGATCCTTGCGACTCCCAAATACCTTGTCCAGAGAGTCCTGCCTCTTTTTCATCCTCATTGCTAGTATCGTCTAGGATGTCGCAAAGCTGGGGTGGTTCGAGTTTGATATTAGCAGGAGGCTGGTTTTGGCGCATTGAATGAGAGGCTTCTTGATTATGATTAATCGATGTAAATCTCAACGGAGACAGGCTTGACGCTGGACCCGATTGGCCACATGATCCGAGGAAGAGGCGATCCTGCGAAAACAAAGGATTGGTATTTGGTATATCGAGGTAGTGATTTGCCACCGTGCTTCCTTCGCCAGCACTGCTGCTCGCATAATCGTCAAATTTATGCTGAGCAGTGTGTCCTGAAGAAAGGCGAAAGTGGTCATGAGTGAGAGTGTTGAAATGGTTGCTTGTAGCAAAAGGAAACTGCGCCGTGCTATTATAGATTGGCGATCCATTCAAGGCAAAGGATAGATCCGAATGGTTGAGTGAGCCTGGCAGACGTCTTGGTTAGCATTGTAAAGAACGATTTGAAATGTGGTTGCTACAAACTTAGTCCCACATGTCCATTCATGTTGAGATAGGCTTGCTCTTGGCCTCTACCTCTATGGAGATCTCGTGTCGAAAACCCTCGGTCAGGAATATCTCTGGATGCAGGCGTTGGAGATACAATATTCGAGTGCGCTATCGGGTTCAACTGGTGGAGCCCCATTCGGCTGCGGAGATCGAAGCTATAGATAAATCAGTACGGCCTCTCGGTGATGCAGTTAATTGACTAAACAAATACTACCTTGGCTCTCTGTGGGATGCATTGGACAAGGTACGACCATCATAGACACCTACACCGAGTCAGCATTGTGATTGAAGGGGAACAGGAAATGCCTACTGGGAATCTTGTCATCGTCCCGGAAAATATCATGAGAACGCTTGAATTGCCCAAGAGTAGGCGTAATGTCAGAGCTCGGAGTTCGGCTGAATGCTAGAAGCGGTTTGGAACTCTTTTCTCGACCAGCATTGTCGCGTGTGAGACGGCGATTTCCCCCTCGGGGAATGTTGGCAGAAATTTCAGCAAGTGGCTCTCCGCGCTTTCGGCGAGGTTTCGCAGTCTTTTTGGGAGGAGTCTGGACAATGTCAGTTCTGTGCGCTTGAATAATGTGGGTGTTGAGAACAAACCGCGTCTTCTTGGTCCGGCACTGGCGAAGAGCTGTCATAAACGTCCTTGACTCTTTCCACTTCAAACTCGGCCGTCATGACAACTTGTGTTGGCTCAATGCCTTCTGATGTCCTTCTCATTTTTTCAATGACTGACTTGGGCTTTCTTTGATTGCGAGTGCGTTTCATATCCTCATTTGCCAAATCCATTTTGCCCATCCCTGGCCATACCTGACCTTTCAGCGCCATCATATCTCCAGCTCCGAAATAGTCGTCTTGGACGTCGTTGTCATTATCCGACGGATAGAATCCCGGAAACATGGGGAAGTCTGGAGCAAAGTCTTCACGTTCGTTCTTCACGAGTGTGTCGGATTCAGTCCGCTTGATTTTCCGCTTGGGTTGCTCCTATGCAGTCAGCGCACTGGTACAGACTTGCTCAAGCCATGACGAGTACATACCTTTGAAGCCGCAAGCGATGCCGCTCCTCTGGCTCGTTTGCTTCTCGCAGCCTCCTTCAACTGCTTTGCCTTCATCCTCTCGACAAGCAGCCCCTCGATGCCATTGTCTTTATACCACTGCTCATACCGCTGAAGAGATACAGAGGCCGCAACGTCTTGATGAGCCTTCAGCTTTGTTTGGGTTTCATGATGAAGATGGCCTTTGGAGGCAATGTGCGTGAGCAAGTGTGACACATCAGAGAAACGTGGCGTCTCAGGGCAAACGGTGCAGTGCAAGGGAATTTGCTTGCTTCCGGAACCAGACGAGCTCCCAGCGGTGGCCACTGATGCCATGTCCTGCTCCAAATCATTAGTCGCGGTTCTTGAACCAAAAATTGAAGACGCAAAAAGGGCATTGTTTTGAAACAATTCATAGAATGTCTACAGTCACGAGAAGATTTCCGAGAAGTCTGACCTGTTCATGACCCGAAAGGCCAGGCTGATTGCAAGATGTGACGTCGGGTCAGAGAAAACAGCGATAGCAACAGGACCAGCAAGCACAAGAGAGAAAAGAGAGACAGAGCTGTGGTCCTTGGAGTGATACCAAAAACAAAGAAGCAAGGGTAGAGAGTGACGTGATTCAGAAAAGAGCAACTGGGTATGCGGGTAAGGTATTGGAGGGAAGAAGCGGTTGGGCCAGCAGAGAAGAGAAAGGCTCGTTCAAGCTCGGAGAGAAGAGCAGGTTGGCTTGGAGATGGAAGTAGAAGCAGAAGCAGAAGCAGAAGTAGAAGTCATGTGTCTTACCATGGGATAGTAGCCGTCCATAGCTGGGCAAGGCTTGATCACGGCCAGCGGTTGAGGCAGCAGCGCTCCAGGAGATGCTGCCCATGGGGGTATTTCGGGGGTCTTGTGAAACTCTAGAGCGGGCTCGCTTCCGTCCCAAGACAGGGCAGACTGGCTGAAGCGAAGAGGCAGCTCTGGAATTCGGCGCAAATTCTTTGAAGAGAAGGAAGAATCCATGGTGCTGCTGTTGAAGGCGCTGTCACGAAGCGTCACGGGATGTGTTCTGGCGATATCCTGGCAGGAACCTCGATCAACCCGCGGATCTGTGGCAATGAGGGTATCGAGACGCTGCTTCTCGCTGCTTGGAAATGCAGAGAAGAAGAGCAACCTCGCCCTTTGACCTGAGTTTCCTTTCTGCCTGAGGGAACCATGGGGGCTAGTCCTCCTTGGGAGGGAGATATGACGGCATCGTGCCTTCCCTCTTCGAAAACCACTGATAGCAGCGTCGATATCAGAAGGAAAAGCACAAGGTACCAGGTACCAGGTACCTTGGTATACTGAGGTGCATTGTACAGGTAAGCCATAACAGATAGAAATGACACAGTTTGTACTATAGGTGATAGACGCAATAATTACCCGAGTGCCTTAGTAAGTTATGCATATATTTCCGTTGCTTAGCTCTTTCTAAAAGGTAGATGCTAGGTCCTTATTTCTTGCATCTTTCTTTGGCATTTTCAATGGCGGGCTCAAAGGGGCGCAACAGTCGACTCGGAATTTCTTCTGCACTTGCTTTGATTCGACTTCCGAGAACAGTCACATCACATTTAGTCTCTCGAGCTAGTAGGTATATATTTGTCCAAAACTGATGATGTTTTTTCTTCTTCTTTATTTCTCCATTCAAGGCCTCTTCTGTATCACCTCCAGGGTAGTCCTAATGCCCCAAGTCACATCCTACGGCCCAAGTCTAGCATGACTTGAAGGTGAGGCTACCTTGTGTTGGCTTGCCTGCTGGGTATTCCAAGGTAAAGGCAATGCGAGATGCCTCTAAAGCCCCAATACTCTTCCCTCTTCCAACACAGCATCCCACTGACCATTGTGCAATGCCATCAACAAGTGATTTGTAACGGGAGGGTGATTCAAGAGGGCCACTGGTGACGACAAGATAGGAGACAAACGTCGCATGCATAGGTACTAAATGCAATATCCGTTGTCGACTTCATTCCCCTAGGACTCTCGCCACAATCTTCTTGGGCATGCAATATCTCGGATCCACAGGTTCCATGCCAGGGTACCCAAGTAAGCTCAGCCCTGCGGCGCCGAAGCACGTGTGCCAAACGTCCACCATGTTACCGGGTCTGTCGGAAAAGCCGCCATTGTCGGGATCTTGGCAGTTCAAGATGAAGTTGATGAGTGCCTGCCGTTCGATCCAGTGGACACGGTCGATGATGGCAAGGCTGCTCAATACCCACCAACTGTAGCAAACGTCTTCCTGCTTCTCGGGGCGGCCGTTGAGCCCGCCTCCCGGAAGCTGTCTCTCGCTCAGCCAGCGACCGAGCTTCTCGTGCTCTACAAGATCAAGGCGCCCAGCGATGGCGAGGGCAGCGACGCAGGTAAAGACCTGAGCCGCATGAGACTCTGCTCCTGGCTTGGCCCCATAGCCACCGTCGAAATTCGTGCAAGAGACGACGTGAGCAACGGCTTTGTCAACGTCCACAAGAGACAAAAGGCCCAGGAGAGACAGAGCGTTGAGGGCAGCGTATAGAAATCTTGTGTCCTCTTCACCCCACTCATCGCCAAAGAAGCTTCCACTCTCAGGATTTTGAAGGTCCGCTATGACTGTAATGTACGTTAGGATACCGGCGATGTTCCGTTTAGGCAGAGATACATGTCAGCACCTACACTTGCCAACAACCGCCTTTCCCTTCCCCCGTGCTTCCAGCTCATCGAAGCCGTCGACCATGGCGAGAATCTGCACGGCACTTACCGTGGAGAGCATGTGGGCATCATGTCCCGGAGCAGCTCCAAAGCCACCATTGTCGTGCTGGCAGGAGAGAACAAAGTCGATGGTGTCCTTGCGCGGCAGAGCCTCAGGGTGACTGAGGAAATGGAGTGCAGACAGGCCCCAATATGCACCGTTTAGCCGTAGGTGCTCCGTCATCCAGTAATCCAGCTCATCGGTCTTGGTGTCCAAGCTCAGGACATATTTCACATGGGCATCTGTGGCCAGCTTTTGGCCCTCGGAATTTCCAGTTGCCTCGGCCATGGTGATTGTTGGGGAAGTGGTTTGCCAAGCACCAAGCTCCAAGCTCCAAGCATCAAAGTGTGGCTTCAACGATGAGGCGCTGGCTGATGAGGTTGAAAATGATTATGTAATCAATCTCACGAGCCCAGACAGCGCATCACGCCAGCATTTCAGCATGAATCGACTTGCAACCCCTACAAAAGGGGGATGCTTTACAACTACGGAGTATAGGGGGGGGTCATTTGGTTGTTTATGCGTCTCTCTTCTCCTCAGCTTTCTTTCTTTCTTTTTTCTTGTTTTCACCTCAAGGATATGGATCTACCAACTCCGGAGCCGCCCGCAAACTGGCTTCTTACCTTGTAGATGCTCGTACTGCGAACAGGCCCCCCTCTGGAGCTTTTCTTAGTCGCCGCTCAGTAAAACCTGTTGTGAGAGAGGAGTCTGGACGGAGTTGCGCGTAACGATCATTACCGAGATTGCTCGATGGCTATCAATAGCTGAAGGAGTGGCTGTGCGTTTGATGAGAATCTGACTGCTCTGTCAGGAGTTGCTCGTAACGGGAGGGAAGACAATGGCACATCACGGGATGCCTGTCTTGGTTCGTATTGCGCATGACGCTGCAGATGCAGGTTCGTATTGCCCGACGCATCACGGCCTCGAGGTTCACGGCCCGACACCGTCTTGGTTGTGAAAGCGACGTGTCCGCTGTGCGCCATATGTCAGGCAGCGCCGGATAATTGAATCGCATCGAGATGGGCTCGATGGAGTGCGTTATTGACGCTGCTAATGCGGAGGCTGTCAATGGTGGCCCAATGACAATGGCTCTCCCAGGTGCTAAGCAGTCACATGGACAATTGTCTGCAGGCAGAATGCAAAAGTGATGCAGCATTGCAGACGTTAGCACGTACCCAACAATGCCAATGTACTCGTACAAGATCAGGGACCTTTTCAATACTTAGTAGGAGGCACTAGGTCGGTTAGTATGGGTGTTGGTAGGGAAAAAAGGGCAAAGTTGAATATGCGTCGATCCAATATGCAATCTCTAGTCGCTCATGGTTCTTTTTGGGCTCGTGCTACCGGCCGGATTGGGGGACAATGTGTGTCGTACAATGGCTTAGCGCGGGAGTGATGACGAACACCTGCAAGTACCTCTTACTTTGGGCTGGATGGGTTAGTACTTGTACAAGAGGTACGGGAGGAGACACATCTCTTACAGCAAGCGCGGAAGATTTACATCCAGGGGTATATGACACAGTATGTACGAGTACAAGCTTGATTCAGAATGGACCTCAGTAGTGCTGGTATTGACAATCTAGTTGAATCAATTAGATCCATTGATATAAATTGCCAGGCACTACTACCCAAGTACTGTAGAGCATGCGAGTGCAACAAATCACTCATCGAGATCCGTACTTGCTTCCTATCTGGGCAGTAGGTATCTGTACCTACCTAGTGAGCTGCAAGGAGGCACCGAGCTGACATTTGATGTTCCTGAGTTGATGTCTGGTGGCCCTGCAAGGGAGAGGCCAAGTGCATCAAAATGCCATGGAGCGCTTGTACACAGTACTTGCATGTATGCTGACTGCTTGCCCTGCCACCCCAAGGTGGGGACTTGCCGCCAACAGGCCCAATCATATGGCTGGGAACCCCTGAAAGAGCGGTTCTCTACCCGGGGCCACCGAGGCGTTTCAGATGCGATGGCGCGTGTGCTCACATGGAAGACACAGAAGGAGGAAAAAGAAAAAAAAGCCCTGGCCATTATACCAAATAGACGCAACCGTTCATTCAATGGTGCTTTTTCTGTGGCTTGCTGCATGCCCTATACAAGTAGAATCTGAGGGTCCATTGTAAGACCACATGTACACATGTGCTCAATGCGTAAGGTACCTGACGCCAGGGGGGGCACTGGGGACGTGCTTGTCTTGTACCTGTACCGGTGCCTTTTCCCCCCCTCGTCCCTCCACTTCTTCTGGCGTCCACCCTGGGCAAGGTATGTACTTTAGCACGTATAACCAGGTACCCCAAACGGGATGGATGTTGAGAGCATGGGTTAGATCTGCTTTTTAGCGGTCGCAGTAATTTGGATGAGGCACCGCCTTGCAGGGTGGACAAGGTGAGGAAAAGAATAAAACAGGAGGGCCTTTGGCGATGCCCACATTGAAACACCTTCTATTGTCTTGTACCCCGTTTTCCCAGATCAATCAGATGGGCTCAGCGGGCTGGCCATCGACATCAATATCAATAGTATCTATCAATATCAGTATCAGTTGCAGTGTCGATATCGATCAATATCAGCCCGATCCCTTCATGTACACTACCTGCCAAGTGCTGCATTAGGCGGTAGCGCTACCTTGCCTGCTTGTACTTTGCATGTCGCCAGCGGCAACGACGAGAGCGAGAGAGAGTCTGCAGAGAGTCTGCAGAGAGTCTAGGCCAGGGCCCAAGAGCATCATCCGCGAGTAGTTTGCTGCTTTCACCGACGTCCATGGCTTGATCCGGACACACGCACGCGCCCACACCACAATACAGTCGAGGGCATTGGACGGATAGACAGCCTGAACCTCTCTGTACCAAGGTACCTAGAGTACCTAGGTATGCTGTACGGACACGGCTCCGGCCTCATCGTCGCCCTCACTTCGCCCTCACCCTCGCACATGCAGCGTCCATATTCATCCCAAACACACAAAATCCAAATACATCACCCGCATCTGCACGCACGCACGCACGCACGCACGCACTTGCTCTCTCTCTCTCTCTGTTACTTGCACGCCCCTCCCTTCTCCACGACTCCGGCTAGCCAAGCCGATGCCACAGCAATCCATCGTTCGTCTCGTCTCGCCCCCCCCACCAGCCCTGCCCCTTTGCCATCTCCATCTTGAAGCAGAGCTGAGGCACAGAGTCCCCTCGGAACATCCCCTCCTTTGCATCTCTCCTGACTCCCAGTGCCTTGCTGCAGCGCCCAGCGCGCTCTGGAGTCTGACCGCTGTCTCCTATCCGCCTGCCTAAGCCTCAGCGCCAGTGTCAGTGTCAGTGTCCCGTGTCTGCGTCTGCGTCCGTGTCTGTGTGTCCAACGCCCCGACAAACCCCTGACCGAGGGCTGCAGAGCAATCCTCCCGCGCCAGACCAAAGCTGCCGTTGCGCGCAGCCTCTCGACACTCTGCAGCCGGGGTTGCAAAGATGGGACGCAAGCCCACGCCGCAGCCGCTGATTCTGGCCGACGGCAGCCCTCTCGACGACCCGCCGCAGCTGTCCGCCGAAGGAGCGTCGCAAGCCGCCGCGTCGCCCATCGAGTCCAAGTCGCCCAAGTCGCAGCGAACATCGCCCTTTCCCATCAGCAAGTTCGCCGTCCACAGAAACAGGCCGCCTCGGACAGGGAGGTCGCCAACCTTGCAGCCACAACCGTTACGGCCAGCGACCAGCACCGGTCCGCCAGACGAGGCCACCCGCCAGCTGCAACAGCGGCAGCTGCAGCAGTATCGCGCCCAGGCCCGCGATGATTCGGACCTGCTGCAGCCCTCGATGTCGACCTTGGAGCCTCACTCAGCCGGACTGCCTCCCCAGAGCATGCGCCAAGCCATGATGGACGGCACCAAACCAACCAAGCCCAGCTTTTTCCAGTTCAACAAGGTGCCCAAGGCTGCCAACCAGCCACAGGCCGCACAGGCCCAGCAGCACCCCGAGTCGCGAGGCCCGCCAATGTCGAGAGGCAGCGATGGGGGCGAGAGATCGGGTTACAGAGGTAAGCCTACAGAGCAGCGAGGCCGAAGGAATACAGTCCGAAGGAGGCATCCCTTGGTCCTTGTATAACGACGAGATGCAAGTGCACTGCCAACAATCATGGTGCGCGCTAGCACGCCACATTGTTTTTTGGGGCGCACGTTATCCTTTCGCCGGCCAAGAGCCAAAATCATAGACAAACGTAGCAAAAAAAAAAACTATGCTAGAAACTTTGCGGCTAACCTTGTGCCATTTGGCTTTCTTAGACCCAATCACCACCGACGACGGCCAGCAAAGGTCCATTCCTTCTCAACCATCACGCTCCGACCTTTCGGTTTCGTCTTCTGGGGAGGCTGAGGCGACGCCACCCCTACCCTCTATCAAGAAGAACAAGACAAAGTCGTTTGCGCTCCTCGGCCGCAGCAAATCTGTTCGCGACAAGGAGAGCAACCGCCTCAAGCTTGCTGTCGCGCAAGTGCCACTACCAACACCAAACAACCTCTCGATCCCTGAGAATACTACGACCAACTCGGCCACTGCCTCTGCCAGTACTCCCATTACAGCTGTACCTGCGACCGCTCAGACGCCGACTGTGCCCCACGACCGGGCGCTGAGAGACGACGGAATGAATTCGAATATTCGGAATCGACCAGAGGACCGAGCGGGCGCTGCTGCTGCTGCTGCTGCTGCTGCTAGAGATGCCGCGCGAGAGAAGGAACACAAGGAGCACAAGGAGCACAAGGGACATTCCTCTTCAATACGAGAGACTGGCGCATCAACATTTCTCAGCGGGCTGAGATTTACATCCACTAGAGCTGCCGACCTAATTAGCAAGGGGCTATTTGGGAAGAGCACGCGAAGTGGCAGCACGACGGAAAAAGAGCCGGTGGTGGATGACGAGCACTACATACTCAAGGTCATCAATCTGCCGCTCGTCGAGCAAGCGCGATTGACTCGAATTTCAAAACGACTGGAAGACTCACGGGACAAGACGGAATTCTGGATGCCTGCATTCCCATGGAGGGCCATTGATTACTTGAACTATAAGGGAGCCGAGGTCGAAGGTCTCTATCGGGTGCCTGGAAGCGGGCCTCAAGTGAAGAAGTGGCAAAGAAAATTTGACGAGCGTACGTGTTTTTTTTTTACCTTGTCCCGTACGTCAAGAGTCTCAAGGTGGCTAACATGAGTGTATAGAATATGATGTCAACCTGTTTGAGCAAAACGACCTCTATGATATCAACATTGTTGGTTCAATGCTCAAGGCTTGGCTTCGAGAACTGCCCGACGAACTCTTTCCCAAAGAGGCCCAGGAACGGATTGCTCGTGAATGTCAAGGCGCCGACAAGGTCCCGCAACTTCTCATTGAGGAGCTCTCGAACCTGTCTCCATTCAACTACTACCTCCTCTTCGCCATCACATGCCACCTCAGCTTGCTCCTCGCTCACTCCGACAAGAACAAGATGGATTTCCGGAACCTCTGCATCTGCTTCCAGCCCTGCATGAAGATTGATGCCTTTTGTTTCAAATTTCTCGTCTGTGACTGGAGAGATTGCTGGAGAGGCTGCAAAAACGAACCCAAGTTCATTGAGGAGGAGTACCGACTATTCGATCAGCCGCCACCGCGCGGCCTTGCCGATATGCAGGCGCCCCTCCAGAACGAGGCCATAGAGGATGTGAATCCCGTCTCGTTACACGCCAACGTGCCAATCATCCAGGAGCCCAGTCAACCAGACAATGATACGGACGGGCCGCAGATCCAGTTGTCAAAGTCCAGCAACAGCGTTTCATCTCATAGGTCGTCCATTTCAACGGCCTTGAGTGCTGATAGCGAGGAAGACGAGAATGCTGATGACATGTTTGGCTTCACGCATGCTTCTCAGGCCACTGGGACTCGTGAACTACGCCCCCCTGTCTCCTATCCAGCCTCTGTCACCTCTCGGCTTCTGAGCAACGAGTCGAGCCCAAGAGGTACAGGGTTAAATTTCACACAAACATTTACTCTTTTCGGCAAAGATACCCAGCAGTTATCATCGGCGCCGACTTATGACATGACGCCGTTTATGACTTGTTTTTGTTTCGTCGTTTCGGAATTTAGCGCATCTCTTATTCACTAGAATTTCTGGTCTGCCATGGACCGAATTCCCCCCCCCCCTTTCCCCGTCTTCCCCCTTTGTTGAAAAGGAGAGGGAAGAAGCAGAATACGAAGCAGCAAACGCCATGGAGGAACTTTGAGAGAGACTGACTGGCTTCCCGAACCACAGCCTCTTGTTTGTTTCTCATGTGCCGTCTGCCTCGTTTGCATTTTCAGTCTGGTTTCCTTTTATTTTTTCTTTACTCCTACATCAATGTCGCGACGACCGTTTTTCAGACTTGTTTTTCCTCTCTATTTCTAATTGCAGATTGTTGCAACATGGACGGAATTGAGATTTTTCTTTTCAGCTATTCAAGGACCAAAAAAATCGTGGAACATTGAAATCAGCCGAGACGACGCTCGGCCCTATCTCCTTTGTTAGAAGCTCAGCAGTATGGAGTGGCTAGAGATTACGTGTGGAGGCTGCCCGTTTGCCTCTATTTCATTTTTTTTCCTTTTTCGTTCCGGCCCCCTGCAGAGCTTGATTTCAGGTGGAAATATCTTTGCCATAGAAGGCGTCAAGTGTACGAATAAAGAAGGGTGATGGCTCGAGAGAATAGGGAGGATTATTTGAGTGAGGGGTGGGAATATAAAATTTTCCTTTTTTTTGGCAGCATATAAACCTTTTGAGGAACGGTGAAATATGGAAAGGAGAGAGAGAGAGATGAAGAAGGAAAGAAGAAAAAAATTGTTGTGACCATGCTAGCTTTTGAGGTTCTCAAGAACATCTAACATCTATACCAAAAAAAATGTGAAAAATTGAGTGATTATTCTTTCCTCCCCCCCAAAACAGATGTAGATATTGACGCGACATAATCTTGATTTTCTTTGAAGCAAGCCCCCCCTCTCCTAAAACCCCCCCACGCCTAGAACGCCGTAGCCATGCTTGATGCCATGGTGCATGGACAAAGACCCTTGAACGAGAGAAACAAGTATAGACTGATTGGACTGATTTGTTGCACGCACCGAGGCGTCTCCCTCATCAGACCTTGTTGCCCGTCTTGCCCGCGGCGTCCCGCTGGTTCTTCCTCATCTTCCTCTCGTTGCGCTGGATGCGCTGGATGCGCTCCCGCCTGCCGTCGCCGCGGACGCTGGTGCCCTCCTTGCGCTGGGCCTCCTTCTTGGCATCGACCTCGACGAGCCAGTCGTCCTCGCCCTTCTTGTTCAGGCCCTTGTACCCCCACTTGCGCTTCCACTCGCCCGACTCCTCGTCGTAGGCCAGGTTGCGGCGCTGCTCCCTGGTCTTTGCCTTGATGCCCTTCTTGGCGGCGAAGCGCTCCCAGCTTGGTCGGGGTCTGGGCTGGGGCATCGGGCTTCTCGGCGGGGGAGGCGGGTGGCGGGCTGGGGCAGCGTCAGGAGCACGCCGGTCGGTGGGTGGACGTTGAGGGGGCAGGTGGTGACAGCTGGGTTGAT
>MDJU01000610.1:0-19406 GCA_001721665.1 Trichoderma pleuroti
TGGCTTCTTTCTCTTTTCTTGTGTTCCTGTCCTGCTGTCTGTCCTTGTCGTTCTTTGTGTCTTGTCTTGCTCTTCTCTCTCTCTCTCTCTCTGTCTTCTCTCTCTCTCTCTCTGTCTCTCTCTCTCTCTGCTTATCGAGAATGGGGGTTGAAGAAGCATTCTATGTATCCCCCCCCCGACTTCCACTGGAACTCAACTGTCCCCAAGCCAGAAGCCACCAAGTGTCAAACGTGGGTTCTGTTCAGCATAACAGCAAAGCCTCCATGTTGGTACCTACAAGTACTAGACCACTGCCAGGATTAGTGGGTTACGGGCATGGAAACTGCTTGTTGGCTGCTGGACCGTAACTGTAATGTACAGTTGGAGGCGAGTTTTCGCTACGTTACTGCCGGCTCCGGGAAGCCTCCAGCCCAAATGCGACTCTAGTGTGGCCAGACCCTGAAATCCCCTTGGCTGCCACCAATGTCCCACCCGGATTTCAGGGTCCAGCTGGGTCAGGCGGAAAAGCATGCTAAACCACCCTAATCCCACACGGTTGCTTGCCTGCTAGCCCGTTCGCTGTATCGTCCAAGGCCTCATTAAAATTTTATTCTGCCTTGTTCCCGTTTCCACCTCCCTACCGCTCTCTCTCTCTCTCTCTCTCTCTCCTCCCAACCCTCGTCCTCAGCCCAGCTTCTTCTTTTTTTCCCTCCCCTCCTCCTCCATCTCTCTCTCTCCCCTCCTCCTCCCCCAAAACCCTCAGCCATCGTTTATTACACTCTTTGGGCTGCCCAAATTCGCAAGCAGGGGCCGTCTTGCTGCACGTCGTGGCCATAGTCGGCGCGGATAGCGAATCATTGGCTCTTGGTCATCCGCCGGCCAGTAGGGGTGCCAGACTGGTAAAAAGGGCTCCAGCGTGTGCCGCTATTCGGGCCTGTCCTGGTCGCGTCCCCTTCCCCCAGCTGTTCACCGATTGCAAGGGAAAAGAGGCCCCCCCCCGTTGAGCTGCCCCTCCCGGCCTCGATCAGTCTGGAGATACATATCAGATTAGTCCCTTGGCCTCGAGTCTCCGTCTCTAGGGCTGTCTTGTTCTGCTTCGACCTCCGCGGCCCTGTTGCCCAATCGTTGTGCCTGCAAGGCCCGGCGGAAATCGAGCCAGAGCTATTCCACACCCAGCCCAGTAGCAAGGGCAGACCCAATACCATCCAAGCAGTGGCAGCCACTCACTGCTCGGGTCCGAAAACGTCTGGACCTGTAGCTGGACGGCGGCATAGTGCGTCACGAGACAGCCTCACTCGAGTGTTGCGAGCCCGGGCCGTGCCTGTTGATTCGCTGCCCTCTCTCGTCTTGGGTCACTCGCGCAGGCTTACAGGCTCTTATCTCGCCCTTTGCTTGGCCACCTCCTTCTCTGTGTCTCCTGGACGCCTTTGGATACGGCGCCCGCCACCTTGCGGGGATATAGACGGCCGCATCCCGTGCCTCCCATCTTGTGCCATAACCCTGGCAAGCCGTTGCATTGGCTGCCCGTCCAAGCAGAGTCGTGCAAGACCGCAGCTCCCAGCGGCACGCATCTGCGGCAATCCCCACGACCCGCCAGACCTGCTGCGTCTTGCTGGCCTTGGGGCCCTTCTAAAAAGTTGCCATTGACTTTTTTGCACGTCTCCCCACAGACCGGCCTAGTTCTTTGTCCAACCTTGCTGCGGAGTCAGAGGGGAGAGAGACTTGCTGCCATTTAGAAACCCCCCAAACCAAGTTGACCGCTCGTTCGTTGGAAAGCTGGACGGGTTTCCGGTCTCGTTTCTCATCCCTTGTTTCATCTCAGCGGGCCTTTCGGTCTTTTGTAACCCTGGACACGCTGTCATCAGGTAACGAGCATTCTTCTTCCACTGTAGCGCTGCTTGTTGAGCGTTTGTGGCTCGGGTCGCTGACGACAATTTGCTGTTGGGGGTTTTCTTTACAGGTCCAGACCTTTTTTTTTTTCTCATCAAAACGTTTGCCGTATCCATCCTTTGCACCCCAGAGTTGTGGTGTAGTAGTAGCCTGCTTGATTGCTGGTTTCGACGACTGACTTTGGTACCAAATGTCGTCCCCAGATATAGATCAAACCGCCGTCAACGAGACGCTGCTCGAGCGTCGTCAGCTGTTAACCGAGGGGCTGAAAAGCTTGCCCTATGACCTGATTCTCTATCTCGAGCGGGCCGCCATCTATGCAGACCTCGGATACCCCGATCTTGCCGCTGGGGACGCATATCGAGCTCTCCTCCTCACTGATGAGATTGTAAACGACGGGTTTGAATACCACGACCAGGCCCAAGAATCCTTGAGCCGATATATCGGAGAGCCTCTCCCAGAGGCCCTGGTCCAGGGGCACCTTGCCGATGAGTACCCTGACCTGGCCAATGGCACCCACGGAGACGCAGACGTGGCCTCTGGCCAACTGGCGCTCCTGGCGTCGATCAGAGCATACCAGATCCTGTCGCTGAGCCTCTTGTTGTGCGGTTGCTTGCGAAGTGCCTCTCAGTTCTGTGATCGAGGCCTCGCGGCCGCGCCACAGAATGCAAAACTACTTCATACCAGGAACCACATCGACACCGTGGCAAGGCAGAAGCTGGGCTTGACAGACTTTGACGCCAGCGATTTGCCCGACTTTGGCCTTGTCCGCCGAGAGGTCTATCCGTGGAACGAGCACGAGCCGGATCGCTTCTCTCCAGAGTCTCTGCAGTCTTTGAACGACGGCCTGAGGGAGATGGCTCCCAAGTGTGCCGTCCAAGTGGCGACTCTGCCGGTCTTGCTAGAGGGGGAAAGCGAGACGGACAACTACGAGATCATCCCCACGTGCAAACAGCTGGGCGTCTTTGCCCAGGAGGACATCGAGGCTGGCGAGGTTGTGCTTAGGGAGTACACGCTCCTCACGGCCAACAACCGACACAAGGACTCGGTCTGCGACGCCTGCAGTTCCGAGCTCGCCCCGCTTGGCGGCGAGAACCGGTCCATTCAGTGCGAAGAGTGCTTCGATACCGTCTTCTGCAGCCAGGAATGCCACGACGAGGCCCAGAGGCGCTACCATCCCGCCGTCTGCGACAAGGACGTGGACTCCATTGCCAAGGATCCCAGCGCATTCGAGGCCGACGAGACCCTGCATCTCCTCCTCCTGGCCAGGGTCTTGGCGATGGCTGTCAACGAAGAGGTTCATCCGCTGGACGTGCAAGAGGTGAAGTTCATCTGGGGCGATTTCGTCCCGTCTCGGACCAACGAGATCAACGTGTCGCCCAACGCCGGCCCCCCGCCCGAGTGGACGCTTCCCTTCTCCTTCAAGTACAACATTGAGACGCCGCTGCACATCCTGGAGAAGATGGACATTGATGTCTACGCCGGGCTGCCGGAATACGACCTGTGGGTGCTCAACACGCTCTATGCCAAGTTCCGGGGCACCGCCTCGGCCCGCAAGAACCCGCGGGATGGAAGGCCGGACGTTGCCGCGGTGCATCCGTACTGGTGTATCGCCAACCACGACTGTGATCCAAACGTCACCTGGGACTGGGGCGGCCGGATGGTCCTCTCGGCCCGGAGGCAACGGGTCGTGGGCGGCCGGCCCGGCGGCATCAAGAAGGGAGAGGAGATCCTCAACCACTACTGCGACGTGACCCTGCCGGTCCAGCAACGGCGCGAATGGGCTCGGGGAAGCCTGGGGGGCTGGTGCATGTGCCAGAGGTGCCGCACCGAGGCGGCAGAGGAGAAGGCGGCTGAAAATGGCACATTGGCATAAACATTGTTATTCTTTCCCTTGGGGCCCTGCGTCAAATGGAAACGAAACAGAACGAAACAGAGCAGAACAGAACAGAACAGACGGCTTCGGTCCCCACGGCTAGCGGCCTCGGTTGCGAGTGTGTCTATTCTCGGTAGCGAGAGACGAGGGTCGAAATCCAGCAGGGGCGTCTGGCCCCGTGATGAGAGCGAAAAGGGTAGGGGGAAAAAAGAAACAAAGTACGAGTGCAAGTAGAAACGGCCACCGCACACAAAATGGGTTGATGACGGTGATTCAAAGTGGTTCTTGAGGCCCACAATGACAAAAATTTTGTACTAACAGAAAAAAAGGGAGCAAAAAGGAAAAAGATGAGATGCAACCAGGGTGTTTTTTTTTTGGCCTCGCCAGTACACGTTGGGAGGTCCTTTCAAGCAAGAGCAAGAAAACGAGGAAATATGTCGCGGATCCCCGCTCATACTACGACAGCCGGAGCCCCCCCCCCCCCAAAAAAACGAGCAGAAAGAGAAGACGCCGTCTTGTTACTGTAGCATCTGCCCCCGTGTTCACTTCTAGTCCATGCCCAACCTTGACAGTGTGTGTGTGGCCTTTTTTTGTGAAGATGAATCGTGTCAGTCAATATGGCCGGCGGTTCCCTCCCCCCTCCCCCTCTCCCTCTCCTTCTCCCCCCTTTACGGCGGACCCCCCCAATCGTGTGTGTATCGAGGGATTTCTGTCTTGAGCATCAAAACCCTTTAGCCCATTCTCACGGGGTCCCGGTGGCAGCCTAACAGCATGATTTCTACCTAATGCATGTATGGACCGGGATAGCAGCAGCGCAAGGGCTTAAACTCGGTGCTCTGCATACAGCACTGTACGTGTGCGTGTGCAGGGCAGGGGTTCCTTTTTTTGCAGCTGCTGTATGACGCAAAGATGTCTCTCACCTGCCGCCATGGTTTTTTGCTTGTCCGCGTGGCCACGAAGCACAAGAGGGTGGAATGAATGAATGAATGATGACGACGATGGCGATGGAGGGCACAAGCCAAATGATGATGATGCTGCTGCTCGGAGGGCCAATTCGAGCTGGGGGAACCCCCATTCTTCCATCCCATTTCGCCTGGGTCTAGGGGGGAGAGAGAGTGGGCTGCCATGCCCTGCATGAGAAGCCCGGCCTAGCAGAATCTGGCCTCGAGCTATCCCATGAAGCTACCCTGTCCTCCTCTGGCCAAGATTGGGGGTTACCGTCAGTCCCGCCGGCGGAAATATGACCACGTCAAGGATGACTTATTGGACGGGGGTGGAGATGGTTGGCACATGGAATCGTGTTCTTTATTAGCTTGGATCGCCGGTCACTATAAAATGGAAGCTTCACAAAGAGACGACGCAGATTGCAAAATGGACAAAAAGAAGGAGAAGAAGAAGAAGAGGGAAAAAAATGTTATCAACGCTAAGAAAAAAAAACATAATCTCTGTAAGAGAATACAAAAGAAGCCAAGGAAGAGAAAAAGAGAAGGCCAAAAAGAAGAAGAAGAAGACAAGGATGAACAGGATGAGTCAAAGAAGAAGAAAAAATACACAAGGACAAGAAGATGAGAAAAGCCAGATATAACATGCGCCGCCCTTTCCGTCCCAACCACCACCGCCCGTCTGTTTTTATGTAATCCTCTAACCGGATGGACGCCCACCAAAGATCATCTACGTATTTTGCCAATGAGCTTCCTCGACATGCCCTTCCCCCTTCCCCCCTTCTCCCCTCCTTTTGCTTGGGAGACTCTCTACCGCGGTAGAGGCCGCGGCCCTACAATTTGCCTCCGCCCAGCGCCGATGCCCTGCGATCCCTTGTTCTGGCCATCGCCGCCGGTGTAGCCACTCCACTGGCTGACGTCCCATCGACCGTCAATGCCCCCGCCAATGCCGTCGACGCCGCTGTCACCCCGTTTGATGGCCGCCGTCTCCTTCTGGGCATCCTCCCACTCCTGCTGGCGCTGTCGTTCCAGCTCCTTCTCGCGCTCGAGCAGCGACTTGGACGCCCAGCCGCCCGCCTTGGTCTTGTCCTGGCTCTGGATCCGACGCTGGTCCTCGGCATCGCGTTCCTCCGTTGCGCCGAGCTCTCGAGCGTAAGTCTGCTGGGCCACAAACGGCATTGGGGCCGGGTGAGAAGCCAGGAAGCGGTCTGTGCGATTCTGCGGCGCTTCTCTCGGAGGGGATGAGTATTTGGCTGGGTCAGGCAGTGGCCGTCCGCCCGGAACAGTGCTGGGAGTTGGCAGAGGCCTGGGAGACTTGGGCAGCGGCGACGAGGCCAGTCCCTCTCGCTCATCCTCCTTCAGGTTGTCTTGATGCTGCTTCCACTTGGTATGGAGGACCTCACGCTCGCCCTGCGACCAAGACTCGTGGCGGCTCAGCTCCGAGGTGTTGCCTTGCGCTCGAGGGCTTCGCGGCTCGCCTGGCCGGCCTCTTAGTCGAACTGGTGAATCAGGCACTTTGCCTTTGGCAGCTTGCTCCTGTCGCTCACGCTCATACTCGGCTTCGCGCTGCCGTGCCTCATGAACCCGCTCTTTTTGCGCTGACTCGTCAGCTTCGGCCCTCTCAGCGCTAGCCTGCTCGGCTTGGTACTGGCTTAGGTATTGCCCACGCAGCTTGGCAGGGCTGCGGGTTCTGGCACGGCGTCGCTCTTCCTCGACGCGAGCCGCGGCTTCAGCTTCTTCCTTTCGGCGCGTATCTTCGGTCAGCTTCCACTGCTTCTCCTCTTCCTCCCACTTCTGCTTCTCCTGTAGGACCTTGCGGCGCTCCTCCTCCCTCTGTCGCTCCGTCTCTTCCTGCCATCGTCTCTCCTCCTCAGCACGGGCACGTTGTTCGGCGTTCCAGCTGGGCTTGGCGCCGGGCCTGGGCTTCTTGTCGCTGGCGTTCTTCTTCCGCTATTTTTTCCTTCCTGATACGCTCCTTCTCAGCCAAACTTGGTACCTGAGGCGTACTACTAGTGATCTGCCTGCGAGCCCCAAAAGCGACCCCCATGCTGCCCTGACTGGCGCCGCCCATGTAGCCGTATTGTGCGATATTCCAGGCCGGAGCCGTCGAGCCTTCGTGCTCCTTCTTGCTCCAGCTGCTGACCGACTGGCCGCTGGAGCTCGTCGGTCTCACGCTGGCGTCTGATGATCCAACACCAAGCTTTGCTGTTTTGGGTCCGATGGGATTCGGGAAGTTGCTGGGGTTGGCGGCATTCGCGGCTCTGCTGAATGCGCCAATGCATTGCAGCACCTGGGCGGGGTCTTTTCGCTCATACAAGTCGACGGTGAGAAAGGTATCGTGCTGATGCAGGTTCAACGGCGGAGCCTGGCATGCGCGCAAGAAGTGCGATATGTTTTCCATCTGCACAAATGGCATGGCGGACTTTTTGAACTTGATGCCGGGGCTGGGAGCGACGAGGTTGATGAGCCTGAGCGGGACAAAAGGGTCAGCACGCGACAATAGGAATAACGTATGGAGAGCGCGGGCGCGGGCGCATCGCGTACTTGCAGAGAGCGACGCCATCTTTGAGGCCGTCGAGCAGATCCTTGGACGGCAGCGGTTCCCCCAGGATCTCTTCGATCCACGCGCGAGCCTCGTCGGCTGCGGCGGGAGTGTATTTCTCCAGGCGCAATCTGCGCAGGTCCTTATCCAAGGACGAGACGGATGCCATTTTGGAGTCTATGAAAGCGCAGTCTCCTAGTTGATGTGTCCTCCTCTTTTTCTGAGGTCTCTTGTCTTGCCTCTTGGGAAATCTGGGCGCGGAAGTCGGGGGAAAGGCGGTTTGTTGTGATCGGATGTCGAGGATGATGTCGTCACCAAGTCAACGTCAGACGGGGTGAGTAAGCGCCAGGTTCGGAATGTAGTCGCAACAGAGAAACCCAGCAGACTGGAATTTACTGCATAGCAACAGTGAAGAAATTTAGGACGTATTCGGTAACGTATGAGGGTACTGCTCGCGAACAGCGGCCGAGAGGGAGGAGAGGCGAGAATAATACTATAAAAGCAGAGGGAGGAGGAAGAAGAAGAAAAAAGGGTTCAAGTACTACTTGTTTGGCCCCTTGGCGGGTGACGCACGTCAGCTCCAGGCGCAGGAGCTGGCGGGGGAGAATCTGGCGCCAAATTCCAGTTATTACAAGGCGACCGGGGGGCTGAGTTGACGATTCTACGGAACAAAATTGGACACAGGCGGAAGCCTCAGGTACAGGTACAGGTCAAGGCGAAAGTGCTAGCACCGGTACCGCGGGACCTATTAATAACAGCACAGGCGGGCAGCCTGTAGGTAATCTGGATGGCGGTACATTAGGGGTCTTCCGTGTTGTGCTGTATGCTCACTAATGACGACATGGGAGGTGACTCGCATTAATCTCCAGGGCGCCTCGTTTCGCTAAGCCGAGCTTTTCTAATAGGGCGACTCCTGCATGGTTCGATGGCAGAGAGATGCATTACTGATGCATTGCTGATGCACTGCTGTGAAGGAGTCGCATGTACCTCGAAGGGTCTAGGTACCTCTTCAGATTGATTGCAAAGAGAGGGGCAGCGGGTGTGTAAGGTGCATGTACTTTGTAGCTGCGCTGTCGTGGCTGGTGCCGGCAAAAAGGTGGCGCCGCACAGCCACTTTCACTTTCACTTCCGTTCAAGCTGGTACAAATCCCATGACGGCAGAACCTCGCGGGCAAAAGCTCATCCTCCCAAAAAGACCATCGTCGCCGCATCGTCATGACGTCGAAGCAAATAGGCCCTTTTGCTCAGGCGTGGTACAAGTGGAAGGCCCTGCGCCTCCCTTGGCGGCGGCGCTTTCTCATTGGTATGTTTTTTGTTCTCTCTCTCCCCCTCTTGCTTTACCTTGGTACCTAGTAGTGTCTTCAATTCGCCTCCAATGCCATCAAAACCATGTGCCAAAAGAACAAAACCGCCCGTTCACATGCTAACTTTCCCTTCTAGGCTTTGATCTCAAAGGCAACACCTTTTGGGAGTTCCGCAACACCCGCGGGACCAAGGAATCCGGCGAGCGCTGGCGCCGCATCGTCTCCTATCCCCGATCAACGCACTACTCCGAGGTCAAGGTCAGCCCGCAATGGCACCAGTGGCTGCGGCACACGAGACGAGATCCCCCGACGCTGCAGGAGCAGCATGAGGAGGTGGCGCGCCAGGAGAGGATGAAGTACCTCGCCGCCGAGGCCGACGCGCGCTGGGAGGCCAAGCCTAGGGTCATGGAGGCCCCGACAGATCAGGAGAAGCTGCCGTTGGCCAAGGAGAGAGCGCCGGCAGACGAGGCGAGCGCGGCATCTCCTCAGCCGAAGAAGACGGAAAAGGCGGACGAAAATGATCCTTGGGCGAGGGCAAAAGCTCAGGGACCCGGCGAGAAATGGCAACCTACGGCGTGGAACCCCGCGGCCACGAAGAGAAATCAATGACCACGTCTTGATCAAGCAACCGCTTAGCGCAAAGACAACATACAGAAAATGTCAACGAAAAAAACAAGACAAAGCGATAACGTCATAAAAATGGTATCATCTGTATTATGAATAGGTGTGTGTATGTATCTATGGATGGATGGATAGGGCGGATAGACGTGTATTATATGTATCATAATGTATACCCCCAAGAGTTGCCCTTCAAACGCCTTGCTTCCCAGTTCTGTTCCGGCAGACAGTTTTTTCTTCTCACAGTCATGAAAACAGCAACGTTAGTCACACGCCATTCTTTCCCACTGGCTTTTCAAAACAGAAAACAAACCAAGACTCCACAGCACTACCATGTGCACAAGAGAAAGAAAACGCCAAACAAAGGGGGTAAAAATACGCACGCTGGAAAAGAAAAAAACTCAACTGGCAGAGATCTCTAGCATCTCCACCAAGGTTCGAATCCTCTCGGTAGATGCGTTCATGACATTGTGAGCGTGCGAATCGCCTGCATCCGCCTTTCGGGGCCCCGTCCTCTTCTTCTGCGCCTTCTTCTCTCGCGCGCCTATACCCTTCTCCACTGCGGCTCTGAAGCTGTCTGTGTACTCCACCATATCGAAATTCCACAGCAGCTGTATCGCGCTCTCAACCACCAGCGACAACTTGGCATTGTCCTCCAGGCCAACTGTATTCGCCGGGTGGCAGACGTAGCACTCTTCCAGCATGGGCTTTGTCAAACTGCCCAAGGAATGACCTTCTCTGTCCGCCTTGCGGGGGTCTTTGAAGGATGAAGGGAGAAGCCGATGGAAGAGTTCCTTGGTCAAGGTGACGTGCGTTTCAGGAAGCAGAGGGTTCTCTCGCTGGGAGACGAATAACGCAAACATATCCAAGGGAAGGACCTTGATGCTGGCTGCAAAGTCCTCGTAAAGCCTGTCAAGCTCGCGTCTGCTGCATAGCGTACTCGTAGCTGCAGAAAGCAGTCTAAATAGCCGCATCCGTAGATGGATGGACTCAACCATGCCTGCGCTGACCCCCGAGCTGACTCCCGAGCCAGCAGCTTTGGTGCGTTGTTTTTGAGGGGTTGGAGGTTCGGAGACGCCAGAGGATATTGAGTCGTCTTCATCGAAATAGTCGCCAAATTGGTCGTTGGCCAGGTCGAAGACCGCGTCGCGCTTCCGCTTCTTCCCCCGCTGCCGCGGCCCTTTGTGCTCTCTATTGAATATCTCTTGGAAGGACGAAGAAGACACGCTTCCATCGTAAGCAAGCAATGCCTTCATGATGGCCTTGGGACCGGAATGGCGGCCATCCTTCTGGTCCATGTACATGATGATCATGGATTCGGCGCGCCACATGGTAGGTTCATCGTCCACTTGGCCATTCGTCTCATGGTCCTCCTTGTCGCGACGCTCTCTCTCGGCCCAGTCGGCATCCAACACATCCAGCATAAACTCCAGCCACGCCTTCCAGTACCGCCATCGGTGGGGCATCAGTGAGCAGCAGTGAAACGCCCACCCCACGGTAGACCAGAAGTCCTGGCCCTTGACCCACACACCGCCCTCGTTTGCGATTTTCCCCCGTAGGAAATCGTGGCGGCCCTTTGAATCATCATCAGACATATCGCTGTCGCTACCATGGCCAATATGTCCTGCTCGACTCTTCCATCTCGGTATTGAGCGAAACTGGAATGCGGTCCGAAAGTCGGCGTGCAGCGGCCCAACCACTGCGAGAACGTTGCGAAGGTAGCCCAAGGCTAGGGAGGAGACGTCGAGATGCTCGGTTTTGTCGACGCGCGTTGTGTGTAGTGGGTGAACGGCAATGGTGCTGAGGAGTGCGAGATGGCTAGGCGGGGGGATGGCCACCGGCTTGCTGCTCGGCGATTTTCTTGACACGCCGGAGCCAAGAATGCTATTAAGGAGGTTGATAGCGCAGATATCTAAAAGGTGGTCGAGTGTCAGGTCCTTGTGCGTACAGGCCGCCGATGGAAGCGGATATAACTTGTGGTGCATATGAACGCATGCATACATAGTTGTTCCTCCAGGAAGATCTGGCAGTGCTCCTTCAACTCATGCGGCAGCTCACGCGCCTCTCGATATGGACACGGCTGGCCTTTTGCAGGCGTACTCGCCGTCGTCGACTTGGCAGTGCGCTCTGATTCGTCTTCTTTGCTCGTGTAGAATGACGTCGGCGACGAGTTGGTGCTGGGTTGCGATCTCCTCGCCATGGTCACGGACCTCAGAAATGAAGACGCATGGAATGCTGTGGCGTCTGAACGGCGGCGGCTGAAGAGAAAGAAGAGGAAGAAAAAGAAACGACAAAGGATGAAACAAGATGAGCTGAAAATGGGGGGGAAACGCGATATCGAGAAAGAAAGTTGATTGGAAGCGGGACTGTTGTTTGGCGAAAAGCAACGACGCGGGTCTCGAGCTTGTAGGCTCCTCACAGTGCTAACAGCGACAATCTGTTCCGATCGCGCACGGTATTTTCAAGGCTAGGGAAGTTTAGCGCGAGGATCCTTCCAGTTGCTCCATCATGCGAGTACGTTCCGTGTCGATCAATAGATATCCCAAAATACAGCATTACATCAGGCAGGAAATAACTTCTTGGTACTGTTTGATGGATATACACTTGAGCAGGAGGCTACTATGTGGACAGTATCAGAGGAAGCTGTATTCATCCTCTTAGGTACATAGGTATGGACCCTTCCTTGTATCAACTTCATAGCCGAGCATCTCCAGCGCTTCATGAAGGCACACACTGTGAGTACCAATCATTACCATATCTACAAGTTCCCTGTGAACAGCATTTAGGACCGGCCCATCCATTGCCTCCGCACTGGCCATACAGGGGGGAGCAGCTGCCAGTCGGTTGCGAGGCGGTCGATGTCGTCTTAGACGAGACAGCCGTGGTCGAAGAAGCAGGAGGAGGAGGAGGAGTGCCTCCGTTGATAGCCGTAACGTGATTTTGAACCAAGCATTGCCAATTCGATGAGTTGTACCAGACAGTGTATGGATCACTGTTCGATTGGCCGTAGGAAAGGGTGTCTCCCCACTGCCAAAACATATCGCCGCCCATACCCTTAGTTGCCAAAGAGGTGCTTTGCCAGGGGGCCTCGTTCGTGCAGGGATTGTTCTGTGCACCGTCTAATCATGGTGTTAGTTGAACCCATCCAGAGAGTAGAAATAGGTCACTTACATTCTTCAAACACGCATGGTTTGCCTGCTGCTACACAGGCCGCAGCATGCGTTTGAACCCAAGTGGTTCCCCAAGGGTAGTTTGTGCCCCCTATTCATAGCAACGTTAGTATGGGTAAATCTTTTCCAACTACTTGTTTCATAGAGTACTCACAAGAATCCGGGTAAAGGTGGAAAGTGCCAAAGTCGAGTGTCTTGATTTGCACATTCTTGGCAAAGTCGGTGCCCTCTCCATAAGTATACGGATAAGAGCCGTCTCCGGTGCTGAGGCCAAGTCCTTCATCTCCGAGGGTCACGAGATGGTTTGAATCAAGTGACTTGACATACTGAGATACACTCGTAGCCCACGTAACGATGACGCCAGTATCGCACTGGTTGCAGCGAGGCTCGTTGGCCAGCTCCCATGCAAAGATGGCTGTCGAGTTGACGTAGCGACTGACGACAGCCTGGATATACTTGCGGTACTGAGTTTGAGCTGCCGAATTAGTGAACCAAGTAGTGGCACTACCGCCAAAGGCATTCACATAAGCGTTTATGCCGCCATAGTCATTCCAGTTGTTGACAAACGGAATAATAAGCTTGAGGTTATGCTGCTCGGCCGACTTGACTACATTATCAAGAAGCTGTAGCCCGTCGGTTCCTGTATTAATCGTGGACCCAGATGCGGATAGCTTCTGGAACCAAATGTTTCCAGGGGAAGGCTGCTGGTTGACATCGTTGAAGCCCCAGACACGCACCACCTTGAGTCCAGAGGAAGCAATGTGGCTGAACGTTGTGTCAACGTCTGCCGAGTTGCTTAGAAATGAACACCAGTAGCAATTGGTGCCCGCAAAGTAGCCTACTGTGCCATCAATGTTGAACTGGGTCCCTGATATCGACACAAAACTAGAGGCACGCGGAACTGGCTGTAGTACTGCTGCCAATGTCGAGGCTGCAGTTGCAGCAGCAAGGAGATAACTCTTTGTGAGCTTCATATTGCAAAGGTGAATACCATGTGATGGCCTGGAACTATGTGAAGCTGAGACTACTTACACTGATAAACCGGTCGGGGAAGCAGCTTTATATAGTAAACACTCTGCAAGGATTCTCTTGTACAATGTGAGAGAGAGCACCCACCTACTGTATATCAATGGACATATAGGTTGATATTTCCTCTTATAGACACGGCATCCCTTCTTCCGAATTTACCATTCACGGTAAGTTTTCTCCCCCATTAGCCATTGTGGCTAGACCGGATATTTAAATGCAATGTCACGCTGTGGATGCAACCTCAAAAAGACCAGCAACTTCCCCGGATATATATTCCATGCAATTCAATCTTTTACCTGCTCGTCCCTGCCAATGAAGACGCTACTCCGGTGGTATTTTTCTTCTTAGCTTTTAGGCAGAAGTTGCTCTTCATTCATTCGAGTCTAGATCACCTGCGCGCCAATTACCAGATGGTTCGAAAAGACAGTGCCAAACAGTTAAAAGGGCCGTACCGACTTGATGTGGCCTGATGTGGTCATCATGAAGCAAACTATCGAATGCTCCTATGCAGTCGTTCTATTCAACTGCTAGCTAATTCAAAGGTACGAGGTATCTACGTAGTACTGCGAAGCGTAGCTGCTGCCCAGAATGTTTCCAATTGCCAAAGCACTGCCCAGTTTCGTGGCAAATGACGCCCTTGTCCCCGACGCCCCGGCTCCCGAGTTTGAAAATTCACCAAAGGAGACATGATCCGTCCTCTCGTCACCCGTGTTCCAGATATGCCAACCGGCACCGTTAATCACATTGCTCATGGAACAAGACTGGTATGCCACTCGGGCATAATCTCCCCACGGCCGACCAAGGTAGTACACCCCGCTGGAGACGCTTTTATCCGGAGCTGCCCCTATGGTGGCCCCATTGAAGACATAATAACTGGACGAGTTCGATGAGCGTCCAGATGCGGAGATATAGCCGATGGACGCAGGGAGCACTCCAATCGTGCACTTCTGGAACCAGGCAGTGGCTTGCTGGCCAAAGATGAAATCGGTAGCGCCTTCAATGTAGCAACCCGAATAGAGCTGGGCGCCGGTTTCTGCGAGCAAGGTATCTTGAAACCCTTTGAAGGAGCAGGCATAATAGCCTTGATTCTGTTAGGCCAAGTCAGATTACGTTCCTAAAAATGAGATTGGTTTGAGTCTGAGCCATGTCATCTTACCCCAGCATTTGCAGATACGGCCAAAGCCTGTGAGCCGCTGCCATGTGAGTTGACAACGTTGACGTTGTATAACTTGAAGTTGGTTGTTTCTACTCGCAGTGTTTCGGTTGTATCATCGGTAGCCTCGTCTTGTAAGCTGTGAGATGCAGTTATTGTAACAGTGTTGGAGGCGTAGGATGCTGTATTTTGAGTATAGCCATAGATGGTGAGTGGTCCACTGAGTTTATTAATAGTGACTTGTTCATTGTAGGTGCCGGGGTTGATAAAAATGATTTGTTCTTGTGTCGTTGATTTGAGGGCATTGACAGCTGCTTGAACCGTTGAGTAATTGCCTGGACCGACAACAAGAGCACCAGCGGGTGGAGAGGTTCTACTAGCTGCAAACGAGCTGACTGTGAAAGCTAGTAAGGCAATAAGAGCTTTCATCTTGAATATGATGAATTTTCAAAGATATAATGGTATATGATATACTAAGGATTATAAAAGTTATCAAGCTTAGATGCAGTCAATGAGGACGTTTTATACCTTATACATGAGCATGTGACAAAACAAAGGTCTTTGTGTTCGTGTCATCAACATTGGAAACTCTGCTCGTAATCGAGAGCAGAAATAATTACATGTACTCACATTCTTAATCCGCCCCAATGAGAGATGCGGATATGCAGATCAAGCTGCTCAACAATGCATGTAACCCTAGTCATGCAGCCTCGGTATTTATATCCGAGTGGACATGCCCCAGAACAGCCGTGACGGCATTGGAGTGGACTAATACGACGCTGTATGTATTAGGCAAAGTGGTTTTTAAGCTCTGATTAAAGTGTACTAGATGGAACTTCAACGTATAAGCTACCAGACCGACTGCGGATGGTTGTAGTGAGAGACAAATAACAAACTATTATACAATCCAAAGGGATGATGCATAGCTACGCCTCTATCAGGCCCAGAGGGCATACATCGATCTCAGTCGGCGATGAATCGATGATACTCGCATACAGGATGCATCATAACTCATGGAACTTGCATGGAAGGAGATATGTGCCAGCCTACCTACATGTCAGTATTCAAGTACATGTAGCAACCTTATCAGTTGTAGTCTATCAGGCACTTATAGTTCATGCATGAACCTACTTGGTAACTCTGTGGAAATATGGAGGCTGGCCAAAAAGCTTTTTTTCCTGCACCAGCGTTAAATTCAAGATCAGCTGGAGGGCGGGCTTTAATTTCTACACCAGCCGACAATTACAGTGATGAATACTCCATATCTACTCGATGACTTCTAGATTCTCTCTATTTCTCACTATCTAGGCCCAGATATAGATCTCTCTTACGACCCCCCTCGTAAGATCTACTGCAGGTCCTTCCGAGATATAAAGCTAGCCCACATCAACTTTGCAGCCAAATATGCATTACAGGCGACAGCCGTCTTTCAAAACAAAACACTGGCAGCGGCTCTACGAATCCCGCATCCCGGATATAAAAACCCTCAAGGAATCTATGAATGGCGCTGCCTTTACCATTGTTGATGCCGAGCCATGGGGCAGAGACAATTCAGAGCCGGCCGAGATTGGCCTTTCTCTTCTGAATATTGATTGCGAAACTATGGACACACTTCCCGAAACGTTAGATGCAGTCAGCACCTTTAGAGGGTTAGAAACACACTGGATACGCTTGATTGATAGAGAAAGACGAGATAGAGGTCGTGAACAACATCGATACGGGACACAACACTATGTCTCAAGCGACAAGGTAGAGGAGACTATTGCAGGCATCATAGAGTCATTCCGGGACAAGAAATCGGGCGATGCGCCTCTGATTCTAACGGGATTTGCAGTAGCCTTTGAGCTATCGGTGTTGTCAAAAATCTATCCAAACTTGTTGAACTACTTCACATCCTGTGTTGATCTCCAAGAAGTGGCAAGTGGTATGACTGATGGTATTGTAAACCCTGGCCTGCGTGAAACTTTGATTGCTTGTGGTTTTGAAGGCTACAGGCACTCGCAGGAGTCTCGGACCGCCTCTCAACACAACGCTGCTACTGATACTGTGCGGACAGCGATGCTACTCATTCGGTTTTTGGGGCTCCCTAGCGATGGAGAGACGCTTGATATTGACCAATCGTCTAAAAAGACACAACAATTTTCTAGAAGACGGTCAAATGCTCCTGCAACCCCGGAACAAAAGAATTATTAGAAAGGCTCGCGACCCAGACCGAAAGAATTCTACCCGTTCATTACCAGAGTATATCGTACGACGGGATTCGAAGATTTCAACGGACGAGGCTTGTTCAAAATCTTTTCAGAATACGAACCAACTGCTGTCGGAATAAGCAATAATAAGCGATACGGATGGGTGTGTCTACCCAATCTGCACACTCTGGAGAAATTTGTGCGTTCTGTACATACGTGGGAAGCTAAAGACGGGAGCGTGTGGGAGGTTATATCGGAATATGATTCTACTGTGGTACCTGCACAGAGCTGGGAAGAGCTGAAGCTGCGGCAAAGAGAAGAGTCACAGGCGGAGAATGATGAGAAGCGAATGCAAAGACGGCTCAAAAACGAGAGCCAGAGCGATGGGATATGGCTGGTGAATTTTGAGGATACTGACTAAAAATATTTGGCATATGAGGCTACACATTATGTAGCTACATGTACGTCTAGTGACTTTTATATAGCTAGCTTGGGCTTCCAATACAGTCTTGATCATCTCACCCAATATATCTCGTAGACACAGAAGTAGATGAAATGGATCGCTGACCCCGAATTGGTTCTATGAAGCAACAAGAGAATAGATTTGCTCTAGTGGGTAGGGCTTTGCTCGCACTTGTAGAGTTGTGACAAACATATAGATGCATTTGCGCCAGGTCGTACGCGAATCATATCTGATCTCGCTTCTCTACAACCGGTAAAAAGCACATCCACATATGCTACTTGGCGGATAATCCATATCTTTTAGTAAGATCCCTTGAAATTATGAGAGTGAGGTTCCACTTATGTGCATGGAATATCCTAGACACATGAAAGGTTGCGCAGCTTCTGCTCCTTGAGCACTGCTGGTTCCAATCGTCTGCTCATTTCACCACAATTTTAAAAGACATGATCAAGTACTACCCTGAGCTTCTGTGGAGATTATTTTGTGACTATGTCTTGGATTTTAGATCAAATTTACACTATCTTATCACCACTCACTGAGGAGCATTGACTACACAATGGTGTAATGATGAACAACAACACCCATGTTTTGCCTTCACCTCGGTTTCAGACATCACCATGGCAACATGGTAGCGAATGTCTCGCAATTTAAAATTACTTCTGATGTTGTGGTGTTCAATGAGGAGATAAGAGAATGTCGTGGAACTCGCCCTTTTCGGGTTGCCCGCCAGGGCAACACCAACATCAGGTCCACTTCCAGTGATAGTGTAACCTTCTATAACCAAGCACAACATATCAAGATAACATTCCCAGAGCTTCGTCATGAAATTTTTTAAGTGCGGGGTTTCCTTCTCCTTGACTTGTTTACAGCCGTAAATTATATCGCGCTCTAACTTCATCCCCATCATGTTCAGTATACTTCATCTTATCGCTGTCATTGTTGCCTTGATAGGCTTTCTCGTCTATCACCAGTACTTTCGAAAGAAAAATGCCTTAATGAGTCTTCCTCGGGGGCCAAAGGGTCTGCCCATCCTTGGTAATGTCTTTGATCTTCCATCACCCGAGATTCCTGAGTTCCAGCATTGGCTCAAGTTCAAGGATCTCCATGGCCCAATCAGCTCCATAACTGTAATGGGCCAAACCTATGTTATCATACACGACAAGCAGGCAGCGAATGACAATATGGGTAAAATGTCGTTAAAGACCTCCAATTGGCCGACATCCGTTTTTGCATTCGAGCTGTTGTGGTTTTCAGAAGTTCACATCAGGGAGACCGTACGACGCAACCTTCCGGCTACACAGGAAATTTATGCACCAGCAGGCAGGCACAAAAATCATTGCTTCACAGTTCAATGGCGTTCAAGATGTTGAGTCGTGGCGCCTTCTGAAACGGACCCTAGATGATCCCAAGAGCCTTATCGAGCACTTTAAGACGTGAGTTCACACATGGGTCATTCATAATGGAAGGGAAACGCAGCTAAACAGACACCCAATTTGACAGCGGGGCGGCCGCTATCATCCTAAAATCTGTATATGGCTATTCCATTGAGCCGCAAGCGGTCGATCCTTTGACGGCATTGATCGAGACAATGATGACCAACTTTTCCACAGCCATGACTCCCGCGGCAAGACTGGTTGACATGATACCTGCTGTTCAGCATCTACCCGATTGGTTCCCAGGCACAGCATACAAGGAGATAGCCCGGCAATGGAACAAGGTCAATCACGATACAGTGAACGTTCCATAATCGTTCGTTAAGCGGCAAATGGCAAACGCCACCCATCGCCTATCATTCGTATCTAGCCTCATTGAACGATACAGCGGTAAAAATGGACAACTGGACAGTGACAATGAGGAAGCCATCAAGTGGGCGGCAGGTATTATGTGTTAAAGGAAACTGATATCAACATTGCGTTACTGCGTCAATATTACGTAAGTATATAATATATATCTATATATATAAATTAGAGTTAGCTAACCTAAATAAATTAATTAATATTTATTTTATAAATAATAGGTTATAAGCCTAGGCTGCTTTACTAACTATAAAACTTATATTTTCTTAATCTTTTATTAAAAATATAAATCTAAGAATAATCTAATAATTATTTACATTAATACTAATACTATTTTAATAATATTACGTAGACTAACTTAACTAAACCGGAAATTTATTAATTAAGGTAAACTTAATAGGTTAAGCTTAAATATAAATATTAATATTTTAGTATTAATATTAATAATATTAATAG
>MDJU01000611.1:0-19401 GCA_001721665.1 Trichoderma pleuroti
CATGGCCTGTAGGTAGAGCGACCGATCGTTTGTAGCGTTTCGAAGTACGGACTGGTACATGGGCTGGTAGGCCTCGGTCCAGCGCTGCAGCCAGTATCGAGACTCTGCAATGAATTTCGACAGCGTTACGTTCGTCTTGAGGCTTCCGAATTTCCTCTCCAACTCGGCAGGGTCGGTTGTCTTGTGAAGAGCAAGATCCGACGTCACTCTGGTTAGCATAGGAGCATGGCGAACCATTTGCCTCTGGACAAGCCCCCAATAGTCACGCATCTCATCCCACGAGGTAAAGGTGCGCGGCATATCGTCTAGGGAGACAATCCGAGTTAGCTTTGGTCGAAAATATGGCGAGTGCTTCGTAAACGGGATGATTCCCGGCGGTCGTCTAGGAGCAGGGGGCGGCTGAGGAGAAGAAGGGTCGCTCTGGCTTTGAGGGCTCGGTAGGCCTGTCGTATGGGCCTGAGGGCTATGAGGCGACGACATGGGGGGCGTTTGAGGCTGGTTCGAGGGGCTGTGGCCTGCTGGTTGGGCTGTGTTTGAATATTCGAGTCGCTTTTGGTCTTGTTGTTGCGGATTCTGCGGTGGCAGCGATGGCGTAGAGGCAGATGGCGAGGCTGAGGAATCTGACGGCGATGGGGATGAAGACTGCTGAGGGGGTTTCGGTGGGAAGAAGAATTTCCTATACGACCCCATAAAGGATCGCGACTGCAGCTCTAGGGGTTTATAGCAGTCTAGAATATCTTGGACCAAAGCTGGCGGTGCGGGAGCAATGCTAACAAGATCAGGCGCTTTGTCGGTACAATTAGCAAGCTCGTTAAGCATCGTAAAGCCGTGCGTAATGTGCTTCAGGGCGGCCGGGACGTTTCCACGCTGAGTTTCGAAGCAGATGAATAGGAGAGAAGAAAGCAAAGCAGTTCGCAGGCCCTCCCTGGTAGGCCTCATCTCCGACTGCATTCGGAGAGCCTCGCAATAGTAGACAATGGCGTTTAAGTAGTGCCGATTATTGTTGTCGAGTCCCAGCTCTGAGCCTTGGACTTGGTATGCCTTTCGCAAGGCCCCCACAGCCATGGCCCCATACCGCAGAGTGTTGTCTTGCAGAGTGACTTGGGGCATCGTGGCAGTCCAAAGACGAGTCTGGTCGATGAATGAGCCTAGGAAGGTAACGGATAGGTTAGACCATTCGACAAAGTAGTCGTGCTGGTCGCTATTGGCGAAGCGAATAGTGTTGACGGAGGGTTCGATGATGAGTAGGGGTGCCTTTTTGGAATGGATGAGTTTGCCTTTGGACGACTGGGCATGAGCTTGAAGTTGGGAGGAGGACGAAGAGGACGAAGAGGAGGAGTTGTCTGCGTAGGAATCACAGTAGCCGCGCCATTTCATGCAGTTGAGGCATGCTGGCCGAGTCTCGTCGCATTTGACATGGCGTTTTCTAGAAGAAAAAGAAGGGAGTCAGCTCGGACAACCAAGGTGCAGAAGCACAAAGTGATGACAAAGGGGGCAAAGAAGTCTGGAGGAGATGCTTGCGGTAATGGAACCTTTGGCGCAACTTACTTGCCTGCTCGTCGGTACAGCGTCTGATTAGCGGCATGTCGAAAGAAACCAAAGCATCGGGGTCAGTATGCTTCTACTTACAAGTCGTGCAGCCGGTGCGCGCGCGAGTCGAGCTGCGTCGAGTGTGTCTTGCTCTTGAATCTAGGGCAAAGCGATGGATGCCGCCTTGGCTGCTTGACGCGGAATTTGCCTGGGATGGAGCTGAGCGACTATTCTCCAGAAGTTTTTCTTCGTCAGTAACAACCTAGGTATATATGTGTATACGGGAGATGGGTTCTCGACAGAGGTATCGAGAGGACACGCCAGAGGACAGCCCCAACCAGTGGATTTGCCCTCATCAGAGGCAAAGGACAGCTCGTGACTCACTCGGCCGAACGGTTGCTTTTGCCGGGGTTGATTGGCAGAGTGAATTGTATCTCCATGCTGTCGCGGCGATGCTTGTGCCTGAATGTTTCGCGGAGAAATCGTGCATCAGCGGGGCGTCCGTGAATGCTGAATCCTTGTGTTGCTCCTGAGGTTGGTCAGCGGTTATGGAGATGGGGCGTCGCTGTGTCGTTTTTGACAGGTCGTGTCAAGTCAAGGTAGGGTATGTATATTCAGAAAAGACGGCTAAACGCAATGGTTGCTTCGATCGCGCCAAACTCTTTGATTTTATACATGCATTTCGTCCTCTCTTTTCTTTTCCTCCCTCCCTAGCGAGTGTGAAACTGCAGTGATTGCCAAAGGAGCAAAACGCGCAAGAAGAAACGACAGAAACAAGGCCGTTGCTGGAGGGTAGCTCAGGGTCTGTCAGTGCTGAGCCACACGAGAAGGAATTTTCGGGCACCGGGGCCTTGCTTCAAGAAGTGCCGGCTCGGGAAGTGGCGTTTGGAGAATAGAAGCAATAGGGTCGGAATATAGCGCAGCCAGGCAAATCTGACACAGAACCCAAGTGGTCCAACGAGTCCAGGATTGGATCTGGATAAAGTAGATGTAACGTTTGTACTCGTCTCGGATGATCAAAGAAGCAGCAAGTCGACATGGGGCGGGAAAAACAAGAATGGCAAAAGAAAAAAAAATGGCAAAACGAAATAGTCTAGCCGTAGGCAAATTAAAAGGCTAGGGGGGGACAGTTTAAAGCAAGATGGCATGCCGCTATCCCACGCTTGAGGCAAGGATGTTGAGTCGGAAGCAGAGACCGGAGCCTGGCAGGGATGCTTGAACTGGGGGATGTTTTGTTGTCTGTACTTATCTGTACTCGTACTAATAGCCGTCGTTAGTTCCACGATGGAGATGCTATTTAAACTGGGGCGGGATGGAGCAGTGTTGAAGATTGCCTTGGCCGTGATCGTGGCAAAAGTGGAGGAGCGGCACTTGCTCCAGTTTTGGATTCTCTTGGACATGTTGCGTTGACGACGCTTGGCCTTGCACCATCTTGGTGTGTTTGAACAGCTGAATAAATGTCCATTGCTTGTTGTGAAGCAGAGGTTGCGAGAGAGAAAGCGTTGACCGGGGTTTTTTGCCGCATCACATTCCCATAGCCGCCAGTAGATCCTCTTCAAAGGCGCCGATTCGGCATGGAGGTAAGATTAACGCCTCCTCCCGCTTGTAAGCCCGTTTGCGTGGCCATCCAGGCACAAATAACGCTAGCCAGACACAAAAAAGGGACACGAGATGCGGAATTATTATTCTTTTGTTTCCCAGCTGCCGGGTAGGTGTTCAAGTTGAACGGACCAGATGGAATATTTTGAACAGCCCATTTCCGCTCTTCAAAGGCGTCTGTTGACCTTGAAATAAGCTGCAATTCTTGAGTAATAAGGGGAGTCTACCAGCAACACGGTACTGCCTTGTTGTACCCTCACTACCCCTGCTTCGACAAGAATCTCCACGTAAGAAGAAAAGAATTAGCGCCACGTCAAAAACTTGAAATGGCGCCGTCTAGCTGCTGCCCACTATCTGACAAGTGGTGTACATAATCGATTTACCTAGTGGAACGCCTCTCCCCCATGCCAAATAAAACGACAGGCCATGTTTGTGTGCTACTACCTACTATTTCTCCATCCAACTTCCGTTCACGGGCTGAATACCAAGCGGACGTTGAAGCGGCTCAGCTACGCTGTTAATTAAGCCGAGGAATGTCTAAATCCGCCCAAGCTAAGGTAGTCGGCGTTAGCATTCCCGTTGAAGGTCTCCCATTCAAAAAAAAAAAGCAGCCACCGCAATTGCTAAAGCATCTAATTGGATTTTTAGAAACATCCCTTAGAATGTCTCGGGAAGGCTACAGAGTTACTGAGATTATCATAGGTGTGAAATTGTCTTATGAAAAAAAAAGCACCGCAATTGCTAAGCATCTGATTAGATTTTTCGAAACATGCCCAGGAATGTCTCGGGAAGGCTGCAGAGTTTCTGAGATTATCTTAGGCGAGGCTACCAGAGGGGTTCACCGCTTTGCCCGATAAGAGTTTCTCTGGATTCTGCACGTGCTTTGCTTCATACATACTGCCGACTTTGTTTCAGACGCCCACGCGGCTACCAAAGATAAGGCTGGAATGCCAAACACGAATGCTTTTTTCTTCCTTGACGCTCCTGTTGATATATCTTGAGCTGGGTGAGTTATACAGCTAGCCTCGACCGTGGCCCTAGACTCTAGTTAGTCCGATCCTTCGCTTCTGTCAGAACATTGCTGAAAAAAACCCTTTCCAAATAGCCCCAGGAACCTCCACCTCGAATCACGAATACAGAAAATGGAATCAACGAATCGGGCAAATGGATCCCAGAGCCGAGGCTTGAAAGAACAGGGGTAAAGACGAGCCGTTCCTCTCTCAGCATCTACCATTTGCCACGATACTCGGAGCTTGGTACGGATCTGAGCCAAAAGCCGAGCGCTGGGGAAGTCAATTGCCGAATGGAACTGCAAAGAAACTTAAACAGCAACGGTCTCTGCTTTGACAAGTCGAGCTTTAGTTCCATCGTGTGCATGATAAGCTCAGAAGTCTATCCATTGGAAGATCCACCAAAAGGGTTGATTCCCATCGGCGGCCCCGGCCACATTGTACGATTCCAATGACACTACGAAGTACCAGGCTTTGAGATGAGCTAACGATAACATATTTCTCCTTCTAGACACCGATGAAACCCAAGAAACGACAAAAGACGAAAAGCAACGTTGACCCCCGGTCCTGTTTTTCGGCCGGGTGAGTTTCGATGAAGAACCGAGAGAGGCAGAAGCAAGGCGAGAATGAAATCATACCCCAGGAAGTTTGGGCTGCTACAACGATATACCCTTGCCCATGCTTGAAGAACTGCTCTGCATCTGTTCTCCTTGCCCTCTCTCCCCTCGGTTGCTACAACCCATCCTGGCGAGGTGCACATGCTACGATACCCATACAAGCACAGAACTGGGGAGGCAAATGCCACGAATTCTGCGAAATATGTGGATACTGCTAGCCCTGCCGAGCCTCATACTGGGACCCTCGATCCACTGCTGCAATTGGTATCGCTGCTGCCTTTTTCGTCCATCATCGCGAAATCGATTCAGAATGCAACCCAAGCTTTGAGCCCGAGGAAGACATGTTTACAACTGCTGGGCTGACCGCCGTCCAAAATCGGATACCGATCCCTCGGTAGCTGTTCTGGCCGAGGCGGCGAACTGGACAAGGCTGGGATTTTGACTCCTATTCATTGGCTGGTTTGTCAATGTCTGCGTTTGCGTTCTTCTTTTCCAAAGCTCCTTCTCAATGCGAGATCTTGAGCGATGGCTACAAGCATTGATGACAAGGGCTAGAGAAAAGATTCCGATTCGCCTTCTGATATGCCTCTATTGCGTGTGTTTGCCCTTTTCTGGGCTAGACAGGAACCAGATGCGCCTCGCTAAGATCACCAAGGTCAGATTACCCCTGGGACTGAGACAACGAAAGTTATTTCTTGACCAACTTTGGACGGCATTTGTCATGAATAAGTAAGAAACAACTGCCTGATTTATTACAGCAAGGCCCTACTCTAAATCGCGCTCTCTTCGCCAGTCCCATCGCCCAGGTAGTCGTCCGAGGTCTCGGCTTGGTGAGCGGGAAGTGGGACTTTCATGGGGGCGTGTATCGGCCCAGTGGTGGGAGAATTACGCCCTTTGGATTAGTTACCGTATACCTTTTACATGCAGGCGAGTGCTCGCACCAGCCAGTCCAGGTTTTTGGCATGAATGTCGGCATGGGTAGTTGGCATTGGCACAGGAGCTAACCATGGGTTTGTTCAGGCCCGATATCACTCTGCAACAAGGGACCATCACGGACTACGCCGTAGGTGTGATGGGCGACGCATGCAGCCAAAGACGAATCGAGTCGAAACCACGCACGACGAGATTTGACACGACACCAAAGCGGCATCGGTCGACACATGCCAAAGTTCCGAGCCCATGGACCACTACGGCCGAGCCTGCCCACATGCCGCTTCGCCCCAGAATCGCAGCTCGGCCAGCCAGCGGTCTAGGCATCGTGTCGTTTTTACGGAGTACGGTATCATCATTCGCTGGCTGGGGCTCATGCTTTGCGAGGCACCGGAAACCCACATGTTTGGTCCGAGACAGAGACAGGGGTGCGTCGTTGGTCGATACAGTACAGACAGGCAGCGGCGCAACTCTGGACGGACTCGACTCGGTGCTTCGTTTGGAGCATGTGCTGGCCCGGTCAAGAGGGGCCATCTTTGCAGGTACGAGGCAATAAAGCGAGCGCAAGGCAACGGTGCGTTCCGTACATGTATGCACATGTAACGTGCAGATTGCCAAGCAATTTCATCTCTTGTGCTTGCTTGTGCCTCGTGCTCTGTACGCCATGCAGCCACTAACGACCAACGGACGACGCCGAGGCCCTTTCTCGAGAGCCCGCCTTTTCTCCATCGAATCCGTTTTCTTCACCGTTGCAGCAGGTCTCAGACAAGGCGCCGCTCGGTAGCCAGATTACACACCCTGCAGAGGAGGTGAGTTACTAGTCTGATACCGAGGAAGCTAGGGAGTGGGTAACGATGCTTGACTCTTTTTGCTTGATTGCAGGCACTGCCGACCTGACGATGGCAGAGTGGGCAAGGCACAGAGCAGGTATTTTGGGAACACAGTCGAACGGTGGAGTTTTGCGGCAGCGCTAATCACGTCTGGTGGATAAAATCTCACGCATCGCGGCGGTTCTGTTGTGTCTGATGATCCAGGGCAATCAAATCAATTTACGTCGGCTGCTGTCTCGCCCTTTGGGCCTAGTCCGGTAGAATATGGCATGGAGACGTGGGCGCAGGGCTGTCTTTGGATATTTATCGCATGGTTCTTGACGATCCTCTTTTGATGGTCTGGCTGTCATGACCACATACCTTTGGGCAACCGGGGGTTTTTGGGTAAGGGGTCTACTAGGTAGGTAGGCAGTGTTTTTGGACCTGAAAATCAGGTAGTCATTGATTGGAAACTGCTGATGCAACGATTCAAATTGAAAATCCATCCGCAACTAAAAGGATGATGGGGCCCAGTCATTGATTTCTTTCCCATCAGCAAAACTACCATCGCGCGCCAAAGGGTTTTCTGGTCTTGTCATGGGCCCCATGAGCCTTTGGCTTGCTCTATCACAATCATCGAGGCCAAAAATAATTTATAGCACCTTGTAACACCAAAAATTCAATATTATAAGTGCTAAGCAAAGACCAGAAAACCCCCGTGGCCGCGCGTAGGTAGGTCAAAAGGGCTACAGGGTCTTGTTATTCTTTTCCCTTGGTCGTCGCAATCACTCGGAACAGCAATACTAGTAGATTGAAATAATTACATTAGGCCCGGGCCCTGTTGCAACAATGACCGGCCTGCCGTATATGAACGGATAAAGATAATAATCCAAAAAAACCCCAGCAAGGCTTTGTCAGCTGCAATTAGCTGGCGCCACCTAGCTATTTTACTATGGAAGTGATGAGGTGTGGAGGAGGTTTTGTTTGTGTCGGGTTGTCGATTTTTTAGCACTGGACTTTGAAGGTGTAGTAAGTACATATAGGTATGTACTAGGTAGCCAAAAGTCTGCGACCACCCCTATTAGCTCCACCAGAACTCATACATTTCAAAAAATCATAATTAAATCCACAAAAATAATCAGTAATTGAAATATTGCCTACACTTAGAAAACAAGTTATCATTTATTTTTCAAGAGAAATTAAATCGTTGAAATGTTATGTTTGGGAGGCTAGAGGGGGGTAGAAGTTCAACAAAATTGCCCCCATATAAATTTGGCGGGGATTTTGAATTTTAGGTAGTCGCAGACTTTTGTCCACGTACTGTACCAAGGCGTGGCCGCTGAAGGCGTACGGTAGTATAGCGCGCCCATGGTCATTACAGCGCACTCGTAATTATTACAGGGCGCTTGCAATCGCTATAGCAGGTCCGTCACTACAACCGTCGCCGTAACCCGGATCATCCTTCGTCAGAGCAATACGGCGTCGCCCTTGTTTGTTCGAAAGGAGAGTTGTATGGTGATGGCTTCTGCGGTTCGAGGACCGCCTTGTCCCATCCCACCTATGCAAATAAGTTTTCGCAGCTCAATATACTCAGGATAATGGAAGTGCTGCGTCAAGTAGTTGCGATTAATTATTGATATAGGAGATCCGGTGTCCAGTAACGCTTCTGCACAGGTCTCGGGCCCGTAGTGTACCACGCGTAATTGAGTATAAGTTTGCAACTCGTGTATAACGTCTGCGCTCTTCAGGATTAACTTCTGCTGTTCCATTGAGTCCAATAAGTCTTTAATGTTCTGGTATTGCAATGGATGGACTTGAAAATTCTAGCTAGCCTGATAGCGCTATGAGGTACTCCGTAGTGTTAAGAAATCCGCTACCGTCAGGCTGACGAAGGGACCTTTTGCCATGACTGGGCCTGCGACAGGATGACCGAGCCCGTAACACGCACGATTACAGTGCCCGTGTGGCCAAAAAGCATCCATGATTTGATTTGATGGATCAATCAATTGATGCTAGACCCCTTACCAAAAACACCCCGGGCTAAGTAAGGAGCCACTCGCTCGTCAGCTTTGGTACGAGTACAAATACCATCAAGGATCACATCACAAAAAGAGCATCTGCATGTCCAACGCAGGAGTGGCAGCGGCAGAGAGAGAGAAAAAAAACCCCCGACGAGAAATCACCATGGCTTCGCCGCAAATGCTGCCGTGGTGCCCCCGAGGGATCCCTGAACCAGCCGACAGATGCCCTCAAGGGCTCTATTTTGACACGCTGCCAGCGACGATTGAATCATAGGCTTGACCTCGTAAAAGAGCCGCTTCAGCCGGCGGTGACGAGTTTTGTTGATTGCATCTCTCACAGCCTATTATTGCGTGAGGGGTCGCGGAGCGTCAAAGATCAACGGGCCAGGCGGAGGATAAAACAATGGGCGCAGAGGACTGAGACTGTGATCCAGAAATTTATATTTAGTGCCAGCCAACTACTATATACAAAGTGCTGACTGATTCCTCGTATGAGCAAGTAGTAATAGCAACATACTTTGGGCTGCGGGCATCGCCGGAAGCTTCGTCTCTCATCTCGACGACTGCCGATGGTGCCGTGCCCAAATTTTCCACCACAGCCGTATTGCAATATCGCAGCTTCAAGCTCTGTTGGTGATTATGCCTGGCAAAATACGAATGCTGAGATGAGACATACGAGAAAAAAAATCTGGGGAGATGCGATGGGGGATGCTGGCCCGACCCACCGGGGGGGACCCAGACAGTACCAATATTGGCAGCATCCGGCTTTGATTTTCGCGCCTCAACGCTCAACTGAGGGGCCTCGAAAAGAGGCTTGCTGGAGTATGCAGAGGCCGAGATTCATCTTGTGCGCATCAATTCAGCGCCAAAAATTGCTGGAGAGAAACAGAGACTGCCCGGGCGCAGCGCAGTCGACAAGCAGTGTCTCGTCCACCAAAACTCCCCAATTTCCCATTTCCCACCCCCTGGCCGCCACAATAACCAGAGTCTCGTTGTTTCTGCCTCTCCAGGTGACGCTATAGCCACTCTCAGTTAGCAGCTCAGGCGGGCGACCTGCGCCATTGGGTATTAGTGGCAGCCAGTACGGGGGGGGCAAAAGGGCCTCAGCCGCCGCCATAGTGCCATTTACTGGTTATTCTTGGGTGGCAGCGGCGCTCAGCTACAGCGGGTTTGGTGCTGAAGCCACGCGGATAGTATTACGAGCGAGGCTAATGTAGTTTGGGGTGATGTGCTTTAGCCCGGTGCATAACGCGGTTTGCCGTGATCCCGATTTCGATTTGCAAACGCATCGTGAGCTGACGAAGCTCTCCTCTGTTTCTTTCCCGTTCATCCTCCCCTCTTTGAAGCTTGAACAAGCCCCCTTTGAAGAGGTAGAAACGAGAGAGCGGGCGTCGGCAGCTGCTGTGGTCTGGTGCTTTGTTCTCTCTCCTGGTTCGTCTTTGCGTTTTCTCGTGTTTCATCTCCAAGCCCAAAAGTCTTTCTCTCTCTCTCTCTCTCTCGGTTTCAAGACTAACGATACGAGCCCCCATTCAACAGCTCATAAAGGAGGCAAAGCAGAAGAGGAAGAGAGTCATTCGCTTTTTCAAAGTCCCACGATCGCTCACACGGTCCCTAGGCCGGCTTACCAGATTCCATCTCCATCATCAAGCTATCTATTCACTTTCTTTCCCCCCCATCGGCCCTCTTTTTTCTTCCTTCTCTGTTTCTCTACATCTTACAGACTGCAGTTCGCGGCCTGTGCTTACCCGCATGCGCCTTTGAGATCTTGCGCTGCTGCTCTTTTGCGAATTCGAATCCCTGTCGACTAGCTGCTGCGTTTTTCATTGCTTTATCCATTGATCGACATTTGCGTTGGCCCGCCAGTAAGTTGGGATTTCCAATCAACAAAAGCTCTTCTTCTCCCAATTGGCCTTGGTCGATTGCGGCGCAAAAGCGGCTCGACGTGCAATTGCTCTTGGTCGCCAAAAAGTCGCGAACCAGAAGCACGAATCCACTGACTCTGTGTAGCCCCAGATCGAAGCCGCCATGCAGCGCTACGGTGAACACGGCGAGTCTCCCGAGAGAGAGCCTCTCGATGGCTACGGCCAGTCGCATCGAGGAGTTTCCCCCGACAGCCGCGGCTACTCGCCGCCCGACATCTATCACGACCAGCACCAGCCTCCTCCGGTGCCCTCTCACCAGCATCAGGGCCAGGACTACGGCTACGACCAAGGCTACGAGTACGACTACGATGGCCAGGCTCCTCTCCCGCCTCAGCATCACCAGGGCGACAGCGGCTACTTTGCCGGCGGAGCACGCAATGACGGGTATGCGCAACAGAACATGACAAACTCCCGAGGACATTCCCAAAACAATGTGACCCCCGGCGCTGACAACTTCAGCGACATGGCCTCTGGAGGAATGGCCGGCATTACCTATGGAGTAGCCGAGCGAAACGCACGAGAAAGCGGCATGCAGGCGGCCCATGGCGGACTGCCACCGCCCCCATCCCCACGCTCGATATCCCGACGGCTTCGACTATCACCAAGACCACGAACGCGGCTCGCGAACCACCTTCAACCCCCTGGGCATGCCGACTGCGGCTCACAGCTCGCGATCGCCCTCCCGCAGCACGCGCGATCCCTATGCCGACGACCACTATCCGCAGATGTACCTCCCAACCCGCGGAATAGCAATCCGATGCTGGGCATGTTCAATCCTAATGAGATTGTGGACGACGGCGACGATGGATTGGATTATTCGCGACGTAGCGCGCGCAATTCCATCCTGAGCGCCTCCAACTCGGATCGAGCAGCAAAGGGAGCTGCCGTTGCGACTGTTGCAGCTGGAGGAGCCTTGGCTGCTGGTGCCATCAAGAGCGCCTTGGGCCGTAATGGTGAGTTCCAATTCTTTACATCAGACGCGGTTCTTGTTCCTCCCCCCACCCCCCCACTCTATTTAGCTGCTATTCTTATTGATGTCTGCTTTGATTTACGTGGGATGAATATCGCTGACTGCCTGGTATGTACAGCTCAAGCAGCAGCAGGGGGTAATGGCGGAGGGGACGAAGGCGGAGGGATGCTTCGACAACGGTAGCACCGAGGAAAAGTCGGCCTGGATGGCACAGCAAGCGACCAAGACCAAACGATGGCGCTGGGCCATTTCCATCCTTGTTGTCCTAATCATCATCGGTGCCGTCGTGGGCGGCGTCGTCGGAAGTCAAGTCGCCAACCACGGCAGCAAGTCCAGCAGTGGAAGCAGCGGCTCCAAGGGCGGCAGCGGCGGCAGTGGAAGTGGCGGTAGCGGCAGCGACTCTGACGACGACAGCGGTGATCTTAACATCAACAGCCAGGAGATCAAGGACCTGCTCAACAACCCCGACCTGCACAAGGTCTTCCCTGGCGTCGATTACACACCCCTCAACACTCAGTATCCCGACTGCCTGGCCAACCCTCCGTCGCAGAACAACATCACCCGTGACGTGGCCGTGCTGAGCCAGCTGACCAACAAGATCCGTCTCTACGGCACTGACTGCAACCAGACTCAGATGGTCCTTCACTCCATCTCCCAGCTGGAGATGACCAGCGACATCAAGGTGTGGCTGGGCGTCTGGCAGGACAACAACGCCACGACCAACGCTCGCCAGCTCAAGGAGATGTGGAACATTCTCGACAAGTACGGCGATGACCCCTTTGAGGGTATCATCGTTGCCAACGAAGTCCTCTTCCGCCAGCAGTTTACCGTTGCCAGCTTGGGCGAGCTCCTCGACGACGTGCGCACTAATCTCACCAAGAAGAACCTGAATCTCCCCGTCGCTACTTCCGACTTGGGAGACGACTGGACTCAAGCTCTTGCTGCTGATAGCGACTACATCATGGCCAACGTTCACCCCTTTTTTAGCGGAACAAAGGCGACTGACGCTGCTGCCTGGACCTGGAACTTTTGGAGCGAACACGACGGTCCGTTCTGGAAGTCGGACAAGTCCAAGAATGTCATCTCCGAGACGGGCTGGCCTACGGGAGGAGGCAAGGACTGTGGAGGTCCTTCAACCTGCGATGCTCCCGCCGTGGCAGGCATCGACGAGCTAAACACCTTCATGAGCGACTGGGTCTGCCAGGCGCTCGAGAACGGCACAAACTATTTTTGGTTCGAAGCCTTTGACGAGCCGTGGAAGGTCATTTACAACACTCCGGGACAGGAGTGGGAAGACAAATGGGGGCTGATGGACGCCGATCGGAAGCTTAAAGACGGAGTCAAGATTCCCGATTGCGGTGGCAAGACTGTTTAAAGAAGCCAAGGGCTATTTGCTTGTTTTCTTCTTCCTTTTAATTTTCTTTCGGTAACAAGTGTATTGAGATTTAGCCCTGTTTTTCTTTGAGCAAAGGTCTTTTTACAGCTTATGAGGCATGACGGAAATGACAATTCATTATGTGCTACTAGGGCACTCTCTTTACTTGCTAGACTGGCGAGTCTTGTTTTATCTTCACTAGTGTACATTTTTTTTTCTTCATGTTTTTAATCTTTTACCATGCCACTCATTTCTTCCCATGTTTCCCCTTATCCCTCCCTTCTAGTATGTCGCGCACCTTGGGAAGCTCGTCGTCTGACTCGCTAGAATTATCTTTGATTGTAATTATCTCACGGCCTTGCTCTTGTTGGACTGTGGCGTCGTCTGTGGCGGCCTGCTGCTTGGGGTATTTCAGGTATAGGCAAGTCCCATAGAACACAGTATTGTCCTTGTCGTCTTCTGGGAACGGCACATGGCCTTATAAGTTTCGTGCATTTTTTTGATTTTGATAAGGTGCTCTTCCGTCGATGATGAAATAATATTCCTAGGGATGATTAATATCATGTATATATATACCATTAGGAAGGGAAAAAAAATCAAACAAAACTTACTCTTCCCAGACAACCCATCCAGTGCCTACCCAGATTGCTGGAATCTCTCCTTTGAGAGCCATGCCGTAGACTTCCTTGTACAAATGCGGGCCAAAGAATAGCGTTCCAGCGGTGACAGAGTCGCTGGCGACGGGCGATTCGACCACTTCGTGGCCCATTGTCGTAAGGAAAGCTATGTCGCTAGAAGTGAAGAGAGGCTCCTGGAAGGTGCATTTGATACGTCCGCTGCTGGTGTGTTCCTCTATTTCGTGGCCAAGTTAGTGGATGGGCGTTGTTTAGAGAAGAGAAGAGGAGAGCGATTAAATACTAAACAATAAGAGAAGAGAAAAGCGACCAAATGCTAAGGAGAAAGGGGGGGGAAGCGACCAAATGCTAAGGAGAAGAGAAGGGAAAAAGCGACCAAATACTAAATAATAATAGAAGAGAAAAGCAAGGAGAAAATTAAAAATAAGAAGAAATAAAATAATATAGTACCTAGCAAGCTGACAATATGCAGCATGGCAGCAAGTTGCGTATGAGCTCTTCTCTTAAGCAGCCAGCTTCCATCAGCAGGATCAAAAGATCCAATGCCCAGGCTAATAGCCTTAGTAACGGGTTTCTTATTGTTATCGCTCAAAGCATCAGAGGCAAATTCTTTGATGGTGTTTTGGAGAACCCTGGCAGCTTGTGAGGCTTTGAACTGAGTATCGTAGTAATTAAAGTCTTTCTGAATTTGCTCCACGGCAAGATGGGGGCCAGGGTGAGATCCATTTGGAACAGAGCGGTTGCTAAATGTATAGCTGCGGGTTTTCATGTGGACTACGGTCCACTCCTTCTCGGCTTGCTGCATCTTAGAGTAATGCAGATGTAGATGTGGATGTAGATGCAGGTGTAGATGCAGATGCAGATGCAGATGCAGATGCGGATAGAGAGGGAGATAGTTAAGAGTGGGAGAGGTGGGTGCTTTAGTGCGCGATCGGAAAAAGCGAGCGCACGGTCCACTTAGGGCGACAAAATTACTAAGACAGATGAAGAGATCGGCACACAAAAATATAAGTACAGGGGATCAGTGGGCTCCTTTAGTCGCCTCCAAATTGATTTTATGCACACACTTGCTTACCTTAGGTGAAGATTAGTAGGCATGCGCATGCTAATCCAAGCGCTAGATTGCAGCTGCTGTAGTTTATAGTGGACTTAGTAAATGCTATAGGTATTGTGTAATTAATGTATGATTATTAAGTGTTAGAATTAAATAAATATTACAATAGAATAATATTGAAAATGAGAATTAAAAAAGGAGTTAATTGAGTATACTTTGATTGATTTTAACTGCTCAATTATTAATTTATTAAAAGAGTGCTATTGTTCCTGCTTTTTCACTTTATTAATTAAATCAATTAAAACAATCCCGCGCTGCGTCGCAAGCCATAGCAATATATCACTAACCATTAATTTAAGCGCTGAATGCTACAGTGTCTGCGTCAGGAGCCCTCCATCATGGCTTCATCTTGACGACAAGGGCAAGGTGAGATCTGGGATCAGCCTCCCGCAAATTATCTTACCATCCTCCATCTTAGCAAATGATTTCGTGCAACAGCTACGCTGCCACCCATCAGATTGGTGCCAGTAGGAAGAAGAGCCACAGCCAATTCATTCTGGTGGCGGTTGGATCTGAAACAGAGTAACCAACGCCGGAGAGAATCGTCTTACCGCCACGGCTCGGACGCTGAATCATTCGTTCATCATCTCGTCATCAATAAGCAGCATGCAAGAAAAATTTCTCGTCGCGAATTCGTTTCTTCGATGCTCCTGTATCTCGATACTATCTGGATTGTGCTCCTGTCTTCATCTTCCTAGGGGCTTGGCGGGCGAACCTGTAACACATAAACATGACTCGGGTTGACGTCAACGACCTCTTCTTCGGTGGAAGTGCTCCGGTAATCACAACAGCAACAGTAACGGAAATTATTCCTTCGTCCTCCAAGAGTATCACCAGCTAAATAACTCGGGCCAATTGGCTTTTGGAAATTGATTTGCATTGTCGGAATATGCATGTCGTCCCTAGCTGAGGCTTGAAGCTTCCTGGTATAATGGCGCTTTCCTTCCACCAACTCGATCCCGACTTCTGTTGAGCGACAGCACAGCAGTTGCCCTCTGGACGACTTCAAGACAAGATATATAAATTCCCCGGCCATTGAATATCCCCAATCATATTTTGGTTTTCTCCAATGTTTGCATGATTTCCTCTACATCTACATCACATTCTTGGCTTTGAGTTTTATGTGCTACTCGCGTATACAATGTCTGGCACGCCCTACTCGACGACGCAGCGTCACCTGAATAGGCCGGCTGTCCAGCAACGGACCGAGTCATTTCTCCCGCCTCATGAATCCGAGGCCATCACCAGCATCCCGGTTACCCCAGGAATCTCTCAGGGTACATACGGCGACCCCAACGACGGGATCCCAACCCCAAGGGTGGCCCAGTCTCAATCTGGCAGACAAGAGTATTTTCCGCGACGACCAGCCAACAGGGCGCTCGCTCAGCCGTCTACTGTGCCCCCATTTGGCGATGGGATTCTCACTGGATCACGGCAGGGCGAGGTTTCTTTGAGCGGGACTGTCCTCTCTGCAACGTTTACTCTGCCTCAGCTGCTGCGATATCGCAAAGGGGGGGAATGGGCAAGTCTTGCAAGCTACAGCAAGCCAATAGAAGATGCAACTAACATTGAGCAGGAATTAGAAAACAAGCACCATTGTTCTACTCATCTAGACTCGCTCGCATATCTCTCCTCGAAAGAGAGTCCGTGGGACCACACAGTCGTCGCATGGACCGGGGAAATTTACCCCGTGTCAGACGATGCATCTTCCTCGCACGAACAACTCCAAGCATCCATCCCGGCGTCAACGACTACCTCGCTTGGTGGGCACTCGCAAGGCAGCGACGACATCGTTTCTGGAGAGACATTTATTTCCTACAACAGCAAAGCAGTCCTTGAAGAGAAGCTGTATAATGACCACATGCGGACCTTGCCAGTTTGGCTTGCGGACGACGGCGACATCACGGACGGCGGAATCAAGCTGAAGCAACAATCGAGATGGAGACGCTATGCTGAACATGATCTCTGCGCGTTGTTCCACTACAAGCAACGTCCGCCAACAGATGGCCGTCAGGCGGATATTAGGTGGGACGACTACCACCGAATGAATAGGGCATTTGCAGATAGAATCTGCCAAGCATACAAGCCGGGCGATATCGTGGTGGTTCACGATCATTACTTGATGCTTTTGCCAGAACTCCTTCGGCAGCGTCATCCAGACATGTACATCGTCTTCTTCCTCGAGTCGCCTTTCCCATCTAGCGAGCTCATTCGATGCTTGCACCGGCGAGAACAGATACTGAACGGAATTCTTGGATCCGACCTCATCTGCTTTCAAGCTTTCCACTATTTGCAGCATTTCGCCAACTCTTGCACCCGAATTCTTGGCTACAATGCCAACAAAGGATGGGTTGAAAGCACCAGAGCACGGGTTCATCTGACTGTGCTCCCATCAGGAATTAATATTTCCAAGATTACAACTCTAGGTTTCTCCCATTCAGTCGACAAAATGCATGATGAGCTGCGTAAGCTATACAAGGGGAAAAGGGTCATCATTGGCTGCGACCCGATGAGCCGCTTTGGGGGAGTGCACAAGAAGCTCCAAGCTTTCGAATGCTTCCTCGAACGATATCCAAGCTGGCGGCACCACGTCGTCTTGGTACAAATCACAAGTCCAGCCACCATGGAAGACGATGACGGCGATAATATCCTGTACGCGCGCCAGGTCAACGACTTGGCCTCCTCGATCAATCAAAGCTACGGCTCTCTTGACTTTACCCCCATCCAGATACACACCCAACGGCTATCGCAAGACGAGTATTTTGCCGTTTTACGGCTCGGAGACATTGCCGTCAACACGTGTGTACGTGAAGGCATGAGCACAACCAGTCTGGAATATATCGCGTGCCAAAGAGAGAGCCAGGGGCCGCTCATCATATCAGAGTTCAGCGGGACGGCCAGTAGCTTGGAGGAGGCAATCCAGATCAACCCTTGGGACGTTGGCCAGGTGGCTGATGAAATCAACAATGCGTTGACCATGTCGCTAGAAGGACGGAACCGTATGCACAGGGCCCTGTATCAGCGCGTTGTGGAGGGAAATGTTCAGCTCTGCGTTAGCACCATGCTGCGACGACTGATCAAAGTGCTCAAACTCGACGAGAGCCATGGCAATAGATAGAGACAGCAGCCTTTCTGATAATGGATCACAAAGAGATGGAATGAGCGTGAGATTCACGCCGGTGGGTTTCAGTGTTTAATACACTCTAGCAGCTTAGTTACATACAACGTATACTACACCCAATACAACTAGAATGCTTGACAAACAAAATACCCTTGCTCGGTAGAAGGATCCGGAGACGGCTTCTTGTTGGGAAACTTGCAGAACAGGTAAGCAACGTGATCGATTGGCGCTGCAAGCAGTCCCATGGCAGTCCTAAACGATGTTTGTTCACCAGTGCTCGGGTGACTGCGAGTCGGGGCAAAGGCCATTGTCCGACCAAAAGACGTGGCCATTGACGCCGACTCTCCATCGACAATCTGGAGCTTCTCTTCTAACCTATGCAAGTCCCGCTTGTAAACTTGACACTTTGTAAGACGGGCGACACACGGCTTCATAACTATGACGGGGTGGATTGTTGCATCAGTCTTGTATGATCAAATAATCTCCGAGTGCCAAAAGCTACTCTTGACGCAATTGTGTTCTGCATTGCATTCACATGCCTTTCGGATGCTTCTCTCAGCGAGATCGCGGTGCATTGATCAATACCGTCCCCATCCCTCGACATGATAAACCCAAGGTGGCGATGATGCGAGTATGATCAGCTGTCATGTTGGCGGTGCATCGAAACGACATCTAGCACACCCCTAAATGGGAGCTAATCTCCAGGCTCAGTTCTCCTTACTTCACGAGGAGTGTGGCTAGCCATCAAAGCGCAAGCTCCCTTGGCTCTGAACGTGTAGCCATGTCACTTACTATTAATAATAACATCTACCTTTTGCCTCGAGCAGAAGAATGCGGGTGAGATGGTTACCAAGGGCCAGCAACAATGTTCAATGCTTCTTCTGGCAAAGCTCGAAATGTCTGTTCAAGCTCCCTCATTTGAGTCGCACAATACAAATGCACACGGTATTGAAAGGCACTGGATAAGCATCAAAGTAAATAAAGCAAGCTCAAAGTATTCCTATTCTACCTACCCTAGCAATCAACTTGTCTGCGTTCGAAGCAGGGGTAGATGGCGACTTGAGGCCTCAATAGATCCTTGATTTGCTCTGGGTTTCCTCTGCAACGTGACGACCGAGGTGTACAATTCGACGCCTTCTTGGGCAAAAGCCTTTACGAATGGACATGGTTAGCTGTCAATGTAGACAAACACGAGCTGTGTAGCCTGGACACACCTCTCAATGGTTCTGACAAGCTGACGAGCTGAAAAGGCACAAAACTCTCTGTGTATTGCTATGCTCATCTATGTAGGAGGGAAAAGCTAACTGAAAATGCAACCAGCAGCAAACAGAAAGCAAGCGGTCTTGACCAAGGAGTAGTCACACAGATCCACACGACAACTCAACATGTTCCAATGCATCTCCCCCAGCAGCCTTTTCTTCATGTGCCTTGCTTCTTGCCGCATCGTTGCTGAAATTGGCAAAGCATGCGCGAAAGAGGTCATTCAGAAGACGCCGCTCCTCTTGAGACGAGGCTGAGGCTGAGGGGGGCTGCTTCTGCGTCGTGCGAGCTCCCCCCCGCCCATGTACCCTGCAGGCGGGCGTGAACCTTGGCCCGGCCCCTCGAGGGTCCTCCGGCCAGGCGGGAAGCGTCTGTCTTCTTCAAAAGCCAGAAATAACCAAGCCATTTAGCATCCGTATCGAAATTTCCATTGCCTTTCTATTAACCTTGGAGACATCTTTTGCATCTTGCTCCCATTGGGCCCCTTC
>MDJU01000612.1:0-19327 GCA_001721665.1 Trichoderma pleuroti
CTTTGCCATGATAACTTCACAGTCAAAGCCACGAGTCTCTCTCTGCAGATGAGTAAGGCCATCTCGCGATGGGTTCTTTTGTCTCGCCGGACGCTTTGGCCAGGGAAAGAAAGAAAAGGGGGGGGGGAGGGGTGGCCTTGGAGAGGTCCCTGCGATTTCCAAATCACATCGCAATCTGGTCCCGAGAGCACGGCCCATCCGCCCTGTCGTTCACTAAAGCGCCTGGGATATCCCAGTCGCTACTCAGCCCTGCTGTCGGGTCGTGTGAGAGGCGTGCGTGGAGGGAATGCGGGAATGCTTCTTAGGCCACACGCCGGCCCTGCCAGGGTGGAGAGGACATGAGTTACCGTACCTCGAGGGCCGGGGGCATTGTACAGTACTCCGCACAACTACGGCTGACTGCGGATACTTGGCGCCTCATTAAGTCCTCTTTATTCTCACACAAAGTCGCAATACTCGGTCCTTTTTTTTTCCTGTAGCTCTGCCCTACAGCTGCGTGGAGAAGACTGACGTTGTGGCGCTCAATTTTACTCGACGCTGGCAATCTTTCCGTTACCCGTTTGGCAATTGCTCGTCTAGGTAATTCGCATTTCGTTTAGCCGCGCCGTTGCTCAATTATTCTGCTGCCTACGAAAGTTCTTGGACTAATAACTGCATCTCCACAGATTTCTGTGGCTGACAACGACCTGCATCTGGCATTGGAGAAACTCGGGCATAAAATTTATCCGTCTCTTGGTTCTTCCGTATTGATGGGATGTGATGGAACAACAAGGAGGCAGTCGGTGTCTCTTCACTCTTCACGAGGCAGCTCAAGGGCTTTCTGCTTGGCATGGCACTGACGTTGCATTGGGGCTTCTGCCCAACCTTCTGAGCCCAATGCTTTGATCAAATGGAAGTGATGCGAGCCCATGATGCATTGAATAAGCTGCAATGCCAAGGAGAGAAGATCGCACCATCACCAACAGCATGGGATGACTGAGCCTGCCTGCATCTCTCTTCCCCCAGTCTGTTAAGTGGAACCCACGGTTCCAGTCCGCTGGCTTGGTGACCACTACCCGGCCTTGTATCTGGATCCATCGATGGTGCATGGACAAGCCACTCGACCCATCCGTCTCATGCCGCACGCCCTCTTGACCTGCTCACTCATCAAGTGGTCCAAACATGGATTGCCTTGAGGGTGGAACCTCCGAACCGTCGGTACGGTAGCAGGCCGTCATGTTAGCAGCCTCCTGCTGGGCACTACACTAGTACCACGCCCTGCGTACTCGTATGTACGAGTCCCCCAAGTTGCTTGCACCACGGAAAGACTGCAGCCATAGGCGAGATAAAGGGGACTAAGTACAATCAGCATGAGAAACCACTAAGGTGGAAGAGGCTAGTTGGGTCTCTGCATGCCGCGAAACTTACTCCCTTGACATGGAGAAGGGTCAAGAGCGTACCCATTCGACTTATCCCTAGACCAGCAAGCATGAGCGATATCCGCCGTTGCCAGCTCTGGCCCGGTGGGAATCTTGCCGCCCATTGTCACGCCTGTCGCAGGTCTCGTCGAAAACCGTTCCATCGTGTCGTTGTGATTCCCTCACCCCCCCCCAGCTCTCCTTAGCGTCGTACGCATGTGCTCCCTCGTGCTGTCAGTTAGTGGCACACGGGTCGATTACCTTCGGCTCGTCTGGTTTCCAAGGAGGAGCGCACCCATATTTGGGGGGCGTTTGCCTTGAGGCCGCTCGGCGACGCTCCGTGCATGCTGCTACTACTGCTGCTATCTCATCGCCATCTGGCCGGGTGGAATCGAATGCCTTGTGTTTCTGCGTGGCATTGATTTTCGTCCTTGTTCCTGCTTGCACGCCCGCACTAGAGGAGGTGCCGTGTCGACCGAGGCGGAGCCCTCCCTCAGATCACGACTCCATAAAGACAGACGCCTCCGGCGCATCTTAATTCTTTAACCGACTGTTTCTTCCTGCTGCTGCAAAACACGCTCAAAGACACCTTTTTTCCAGCAACTCAAAATCGCGATCGTCACACTCTGTGCTTTGTTCGCATCGTCTGACAAAACGGAAGCTAGACCGCGGGCCTACACGAACGCCTCGGTCAGCACGTGTTGAGCGATCCCCTCCCATCGCCATCCCACTTAATTCTCACCATACCCTGCCCGCCTCCTCTCACGAGTAGTATATGGATCTCTTCTCCGCGTCCTGAACTCTCTTGGATACTGCTACTACTACTACTACTACTACTATTACTACTACTACTACTTATATCTGACAACTTCCTCACCGCCTTGACGTCGTGTTTTCGACCTTGTTGTATAATACCCGATCGTGATAACGTGCAACGCCTTTCCCCCTCCCTCCCTCACACGTCTCTCGATATATCCGTTGCCCTGCTCCATCTCTTATTCTCTCTCTTCTTCCTGACCTTTGAGGTCACTCAATCAATACGTGGCTTGGCGTCAAGAACTCTCTACGCTAATTCAACTCTCAACAACATTCAGCCCTCTACCATATATGGTCTTGGGATAGTCAATCCTTTCTGCTTGACTGGTTTTTACATCAAGACATGGCACAGGGACTTTGGCCGGATCAGGAGGGCATGTCGCCCGAACTCAACCTACCCCAGCAAGAGCGGGTCGACCGCCAAATGATTCGACACCTGCTTGGTAAATACTCACGAGAGGAACTGGGAAGGTTGCTACAAGAAGAAGGCCGCCTATCACCATCTTCATCATGTAAGTAGTTGCCATGCTCTTGTTTTTGTCGACAGGCACGACCTTTATTGTGTTGTAGCTGGAGATGTTGTGTGTTTATGGGTGCCTCTAACACGTCTTACTTTTTTTTCCGCAGATGAGGAAAGATCTTTCATGCTCTCAAGTAGCGGAAGCTCGCACGAAGACTCGTCAAACATGTTCGACTCAACGAGCAGCAACAACGCATTTTCAGATACGTCGTCCACCTGCGGCAGCGTCACATCCAACGTTTCACCTCGAGCGAGCACCAGCCGCAAGCGCCACGCAAGCCCGTCGACGACTCGAGCCAGCATAGCCCTTACCGATGAATCATCCTGGGATGCCGAGGACACCACACCCACGACCGCCGCTCCCAAGCAAAAGGGCTCCTTCACCTGCGGGTTCTGTCTCGAGGAGGGCATCCAGAAAACATGTACGCGCAAGAATGACTTGAAGCGCCACATGGAAGACTTCCATCACACCAACGCACAATGGTTCTGCCGGCATCGCGGCTGCCAGATGGTCTTTGACTGGCAAACGGCCTACAAGGCCCACCTCAAGAACTCTCATGGCGGCTCAAGAATGAACCTGGATGACGCCAAGGTTCCGCTGTGTCCCCAGACGGTGTTTGCGTGTGGTTTCGAGAACTGCCTCCAGGTTTTCGAGGCGCCAAGCGACGCGCATGCCGGCCCTACATTCAAGGAGTACGTGAGCCACGTTGTCAAGCACTTTGACGAGGGCGCAAGCAGCGGCCAGTGGAGCTACTCGGCGAGGATGCGCAACCTGCTCCGTCAATCCAGCGTCTTGAGCACTTGGTCGCAATCACTATGGCCAGACGCAGACCCGAGTCGCTTACGGTGGAACTCCCAAACTAGCAGTGTTTTGAGAAAGCGCCTAGAGACTAGACATCTTGGCGACCTTCAGTTCCTCGTCCAATACGCCATTGCCCTCGGCTCAAGCCCCAATGGCGCCATTCAGAACTTCCGCGCCGACTTTGTGACTCCCATCCGCTGCGAGTGCAGGATGGCCATCCACGGCCACAACAGGGCAGGTGTTGCGGCAGCAACAACCACTCCGGAACCAGACCACATGGTTCAGTACGGCATGTCGACAAATGCTGCCAACCCAGCCATGGTCGCCTACTACCAGCGACAGGCCTACATGCCTCAGCCGGCGCAGCCGCAGATGCATTCATCAGGCTACACCTTTCACAATGCGCCTCCCTCTCCGGGTTACGACGCTCACCAAGCCTTGCAACAGCAGCAGCAGCATACACAGTACATGGGCATGTCCGACACCCCAATGGTTGGCACTGATTACGTACCGCATGCGAATGGCAGTCTCCAGACCATGCCCACTGCTTATGGCGCCAATGGCATGCATAGTCCCGCACCCACGGATATATGCGGTACCGCAAGTCCGGGCTCGAATATGGAGCAGCGGGCCAACACCTACGCATACAACTCTTCTCCCTATGCATACTAAATCACGAGGGTAGCAGCACCTCGTAACCAAAGACTACTTAGAGTTACATACACAAGACCAATGTGACCACTCTCCCCTAGTGGTTGCTGGCCTCGCGGCATAGCAGATCGAACAACTTTTTTTTTCTTGCTTTGATTACGGAACACATGTGCCCCGAAAATGCCGGCACGGACGGATATGCATATATTACTACAAGACCGGTTCGGGCAGGGTTGGGGAGGTGTTTACTCAGAGCTCCTGGGGGGCCGGAGGGTAGACGATGACACAATAACGGCCGCCATGCACACACTTCATTTTTTTTTTACCTCTCTTCGTTGTGTTTCATCTATTTGACTTTTCATGTCTTCTAATTCCCTGTCCCTCTTTTTTTTATACCCTCATCAGCACGCGTTTATTTCAGCAGTAAGATTGATTTCGAAGCGGAAGAGCGACGATCACTGCAGTTCACATTACGACCCTTTTTTCTTCTTTTTTCCCCCCTCATTGCTCCAATATACACGAGAGAGCGACGGGTTTCTTTTTTTCCTTTGTTCTGGGACTGGGGCACACGACTATGGGATGCGGGTATAGGGTCAAGGGGATTATCTGCGACTACAGTAACGGGGTGGGCGAATTTACGGGGCAACGTTTTTTCCTTTTCCTTTTTTCTTTTCTCTCTGTCTTGGTCTTGGCTTTATTCATTTGGGAAAGTGTTTCAACGGAAGGAATCATTTTTTTTTTGCGGGAGTAGGAGCAACAAAAATGGATTATTGTGTGCAAGATTACCTAGACCAAAGATGTGTGGACCTATTAGACGAGTGGTTTATTCCACCGTGGATGCAGCAATGCACGTATCAATACCCCCCTTCTCCCCTTTTGTATCAGTGTTGCTACAGTACGGCGTCTAGGTAATGTGACGCATCAAGTTTCCCTTTTGGCAACGGCGCAGCAAATAAGAGTGACGAGTGATGGGATAATCCATCAGGACGTAGTAGCAGTAGTAGAACAAAACCCACCGAGGAATGGAATTTCCCGATGAATCGTGGCATACCCAACATGTAATACGGTACTAGAAGGACGGGTGTGATGACAGGCATTAGATTTCCTGCGAGTGTTTCGCTCGGACTGGGGCCCTCGGGGAGTTGGAGAAGCAACTAAAAAGTTTGTTTTCCTTCTGCCTAGAATCTACGTGTTGGTTTTTTTCTTGTTTGTCTTTCTTTGCTTGTTCCCTGTCACAGGGGATGGGGGGGGGGGCATTTTCGGCTTACTTGCTTTTTTGATTCCTCTCGTCTGTCTCTTGTCGTGTGCATGCGGTCTAGGTGGGCCTCCGTCATCCTCTGCGTAAAAAAAAAAAGTGATGGATGACTTTTTTTTTTCCTGCTGTCTTCGTGTTGTTGCAAGCGCGTATGTAATGTCATGGCGGACTCGTAATTATTGCTTGATCAAGAGAGCACAGATCCATGGCGGGGGATGAAGGCCGAGAGACAAAAGACACAGGGGGGGGGGGGCGGTTCACACGAGCTGAGCCACTAAAGCAATGACAAGTTTTTACTGTACGAGTTACGTGTAAATGCGAGGTGAGCTTTTTCCTCTCCCCCCATGACCCATTATCAATCAATCAAACCTGGGTGCTCATCATTTTTTTTTTTGCCTTTTTTGCTCGATGCTACGGCGTGCTTTTTCTTGGCGGATTGTGTACCCTGTAAGAGCGGTAAAACTGATGAATCGGGGCATCTTGGTCATACACATGTTTTATTTCACATCACCATTATCCGTTTTTGCGAGGGCTTTTAGGCGGCTCTGCGCATCCTTTTCCGTTTTATCTCGGGTAGGATTCTACGGGTGTGGATATCGGATTCGGTTTCTTTTTGGTGATGCCATCTGGGTCTTTGTGGGAAAAAGGGTGAGGCGGCACATCTTACGGGAGCATGGGGGGGAGGCCCAAGCCTGCATAAAATCTGCAAGGCGCAAAAAAAAAGGACAAGCCCTATGAAAATCAGACAGTCACAGAGAGACAGAGTGACAGAGGGCAAAAAAGGGAAAAAGTTACAGGTATCAAAAGGAGGAGACATGGAGGAAAAAGCAAGAGGGTTGGTATTGGGGGGGGGGAATGGATGGGCAAGTGAGAAGTTTAGCACAAGGGGGTGTGCGGAAGGTGTTTGGATGGAGAGAGAGACAGAGAGGAGGGGGATATGCTTTTTCCATCCACTGGAAACTTGTTTGCTCGACTTGTTGTGTTGATCCTGCTGTTGCATGACTATCTGCTGATGAATAATGATACATCATATTTGAGCGTGACGGCCGTTGCATGTGCCGGAAAAAGGGTGGTATTAGGGTTAGGAAGAGGTGGTAGTGGCAAGTAGCAATAGAGCGAATCCCGGAGTAGCAGCACGTATTTGTCCAAGTGAGACTGGAAAGACGGCATACGCGTTGTGAGGGTATGAGGGAGACGAGGGAAATGAGAGTTGAGGGTGAATGGGCTTACTTACAGCGCATCCGAGGACGAAACTCGACAAAGAGACACAGAGCGACGGAAGAGCAGACAGAGAGATTGGCACCTGGTCACGTCGATGTTTGATTGGGTTTCTTGGGGGGGCGTGTGTGAGCAGGTACCGACTGCCCGGATGCTGACTTGCGTGCATTAATAGAGTGCTGATTATCTCTGGTTGTTCTTTTTTTGGGGAGAGGGAGAGAGAGAGAGAGAGAGTGGCATATCTCGGCAAGGGGAAGAGTCAGCGAGAAGGGGGGGGGGGGTTTCTTGATTATTCGTTCGCTGGCTGTTCTACGTATACAGTTAGAACGGACAAAGTTGCAAAGAGATGCATGGCGGCGAGCGGCCCTACGGCAAACTTGGGGACAGAGAAACTAACAACTGCCATCATTGTCCAAACTACTAGTGGCGAAACTAAATCCAGCACTACAGAACAGCAACTGACAGGCAAGTATTTAGCATCAATTGACACAACCGAGGGGGGCGTGTGAATTATGAGAAAGAGAGTATAGGTAGACAATGGAAAGAAGAGAAAAAAAAAGCCCGCGGCGGGCCCAAGTCAAAAGTGGCGGAGCCGTCTCCGAAGAAGGTCGCCCATGGGGCCAGACAGGGCTGGCGGGAGGCGGATGGATTAGCCTCTAGAGGGATGGATGATGATTTTCCCTCCTTCTTTTTCGTTTGGGGCAAGTCTTTTCGAATTTGGAATCCCCGGGAAGGAGGTGAGATGGGAAGGGAGAAGAGAAAGGCTGGCCTGGCGGGGGGGAGTGCGTAAGCACTTCATTACGGACAAATTAATCACTTGGGTCGCCCCCGTGTAGGTAGAAGGCGCGGCTAAAGGCGGCCGGGCCCTGTTTTGGATATGGGATATGTGCAATGTGCGAGTGTGAATATGTACGTAGACGAGCATCTGTCGAGCCCACGTGCAGGATGGAGAATGAAGCAACTTTGAGCGAGCAAGTGAGCAAGTTGTCAAGCCAATGCCAATCAATGGCCAATGCCCCCGATGGAAAGCTGATGCGGCGGCGAGGCCGTATGACAAGAAGCTACAATCGTTCCCCCTCCCGACAAGAAGGCTTGCCAACAGCAAATAGTAGCAAGTAGCAAGCTCCAGATGCAGTAAAAAACGTGTGGGAGGGAGACGCGGACTGCCATTTCTCCTTTGGCTCCCACAGGTCCGGCGGCAAGTTTTTTTTTCCCTTCTTTCTTTTGACAGCCAGTGTGACAAAGAAGGACGAGATCCGCGGCAATGGGGTACCACAGGGCAAGCCGCTCAGCTGACTGGCGTCCGAGATGTGCCATGGGTCCCCCCCCCGGGGGTGTGTGTGTAAGTGTGTCCGTGTTGCCAAAATTGGAGTCACGAAAGGAAGTGGTGGAATTACAAAGCAAGATGCTAGTGGGATTGTTGCGCTCCCAGACGAGTTATACGCATGACAGGTTGATCCATGGACGCTTTACGATTAATGTCTTGTTGCCAACAGCCTAATCTGCTCCATGATAAGGCGAGCCAAGAAGCGAGACAAGACGCTAATCGTTTGCCCGATGGCGCGCTAGATAGGGTAAATAGGACTTTAGGTTTGTGGCTCAAGGGTCTGGAATTCATCTGGATCACGGAAAGAAACAGGTTACTCGACAAACATTCCGAGGTAAGGGAAGCGACGCTACTGGAACTCTTCTTGTCCCTGCGGCTTCTGCTGTATAATGCTCGGCTCGTACGTACTGCGTACATCCATGGAGCGAGTCAAACGGCGTAGCATTTGGGGGTGGGCAGAAGGGGGCCAAATGTGTCAAGTAAACTAATCACCCTGCAGACAATGTCAATGTGTGTGTGAGTGTGTGTGTGAGTAGCTGTGATGGATGCCGGTAATGAATCATGTCTGGGTAGGGCAGAGCTCGTCAAGAGAGCTGAGCGTCGGTACACGGCCCATACTCGATGCCGCGGACTGGCTAGGAGAAAATAAACGTCTTCGTGCAACGCCGGGCGGGTAGAAGATTTCTGGAATTGAAAAAGGGAGCACAGCCTCTGGGGCACCACGTGGCGGAGGCTGTTGGAAGGGGGGTGGTGAAGGAAAACGGACAATGAGGCGCCTATTGGAAGAATCACGCCACGGCTTGTGGTTGGCAGGTAACAAGGTTGGTTGGTGTGGACGCCCATTGCCTCGGATTGGTTCTGCCTCCATTCCCACGGCTGCCCGTCCCTCTTGATTGGCGCTGCTTTGATCACTTGGCCGACGAGTTCTGGGCTTTGCAACGGGCAGCATCAAGAGGCGCTGGGTGGTGTGTTGGGGGGTATGTAAAGGGGTACAAGCTGGTGGTTGCATGTGGTAGCTGAGATGATGGCGAGCATTGCAGTATTGCAGCAGTAGTATGTAGTATGTAGCAGCATTAGCAATGAGACTGGTGGAAGAACTGGCCCTCGATCAACTGCAGATCGTAACCGGCCCGTCCTGCGCACTCAAAGACGGGAATTGCTCCTTCTGGCCCTTTGGGCCGAATGTTGTTGGTTCCGTCGACACGGCTGGGCCTAGATCTTCATTAGGGCTGAGATGAACTGAGGAGGATGGAGTCGAACCAAACCAGGCCATTGTCCGCAGGGCTAGCACCAGACCACTAACATCAATCAGCGCAGCTTGCAGTAGCTGAGCTGAGCTGAGCTGAGCTGAGCTGAGCTGCTGCTCTGGATGCCAATGCTCTTGGCCTGCTGTACATAGCCGACTTGGATGGATCGTCCCATTGCCCACCCTCATCTCCGCGTTGCCACTATTTCTTTCCCTTGCCTTTGGGATTGCCGTTGCAGAGTCACGAAAAGAGGCCGCTGTCCGTGGCTCATTACTCGTGAGCCTGCCTCGGGTGCTGCGGGCTTCAGGGCCTCGGAAAGGGCACTTGTGCGGAGAGCCAGGGGTGTCGGGGGTTCCATGCCCAGAGACTGATTGCCTTGCCTGCGAGGGTTTTTCTTTGCCTCTCCCTCCCTCTGTCTCTTTTCCCGTCTGTTCTTCTTCTCCCTCGTCCTGCCTCGTTGCCTGCTGCTGCTGCTACTATCAATTTTCACACAAACGGAGACGGCGTCAGCGACAAAGTGGGCAGAGGACCGTGCGCTGAGGGATCGATGCATCCCATGGAGCGCTGGCGATTGGGTTCTATGGTCATCATTACTCCGAAATCCGATCCCAACACACATCTCGTCACGCTGTCCTGGTCCGTATGGGGTAGCAGGTACGAGGGGGAATCGCCCAAAGGATGATGCCTGCACGGAGTACCTGGGGCGATCACATGCAGTCAGTCAGTGGCTGTGGAGGTGCGATAAGAGACTGAGAGACGGAGAGGCGAGAGAGAGAGAGAGAGAGAGCAAGGAACATGGAAGAGAGGGGGGAATGTGCAAACAAAGCGCGGCAAACAACAACACCGCGAAGCCACTGCAGACAGGACAAGACAAGACAAGACAAGACAAGGCAGTCAGCGGCCACACGCGGCAAACCACGACGGGCGGCCTTGACCGAGAGACGAGCGCAAAGGCCTCGGAGAGCGGCGTTGCCGGGTCTGCTTGGCCAGCCTCTGCTGCAAGACGCTGTCACTGGCCTGGGTGAGGGCGAGGGCGAGGCTCGGTGAGGGCATGGCTGACCACGGACGGGCTCGTGCGCGCTGGACCAGGTCCATGTTCATGTTCTGAAGAGGCATCACTGCCGCGAGGTCCGTACCGTACCGTACCGTACCGTATCTGTACCGTGCTATGGCCGTAGTACTCCGTGGTACTCCGTGGTAGCATGGAGTCGAAATAAGTGTGATAACCGTGATAGCCGCCACCAAATATCCATCCATAGTGTAGCCATGGATGCCATGGCTGGGCGACGATACGTGTACCCGAGCCCGTTCCTGACCTGGGGCCTGGCCTTGGGATGCTGGGATAATCCGCACTCCGTATCTACCATAGTCCACAGGTATCGAGGCTCCGCTCTCTGTGAATCCGTATCACCGCCAGGATCTGCCCTCTCCCGTCTGCTCTCCACGTGCGCGTCCAGCCGTGTGGAGAGAGCACAGCGACGGGGCTGGAGGGAGGCCGAGCTGACATAAACGGAGCACAGCGCCGCTTTGGGCCCCAGCAGCTGATTTCCTTTTTGCTCTCGTCGTTTGCCGTCGCTTGAGGCCAGACCTTGGCGCCTGGGCTGTGATGCCGCATCGAGCAGGAGAGGGCAGCAAATCCTACATACCAGCCCGGACTGGGATGCGATGCCGAATGGAGGCGGTGGCGAGTCGAGCAAGTGGTTTGGCGTGGTGTTCATGTTTGCAGCCTGCGCGCATTAGCGGAGGCCCATGTCGACATGAATAGCATCAAATCGCGAGCTGAAGGACGTTGGATTCGCCGTTTATATCTACGAGTACATGTACATGTACGAGGACTAATGCCCGGAGCTGTGCGCACGCGAGACTTTTTTTTTTCGGGCTACGGACGGGATACGGCTGGGGACTACGGAGTACTGGGCTTGTGCGAGTTTTGCCGTTTCGCATTGGATCCATCTCGCTGCTCCCATCTTGCTTGCTTGACGCTGCTTTTAGCGATCTGCGGGTTGGCTCGCTAACAGGCACATTTGGAGGAGGGACGTAATGGATCAATACATGCACCGAGTACCATGGGAGAAATGAGCAGGGCGGCATCTACGGAGTTTAAAGTACCGCGCAGAGATAAATCCGTCCCCTCACTTCCGGCAGCTCGTTTGCCTCACTCAGCCTTGTGTTGCCCAGAGGTCTCAGTTTGATTGCCGTCGGTCCACGTCCGGTATTTGTATCACCACCACCATAGAAGAGAAGCTGATACCTATGCATGGCCGCGAGTAAGTCGTTATTTGATACTATTTCGCACCCTGGCCCGCTCGAGCCCGCAGGCGTTATTGGCCACCAGCCAATCCCAGCGGCCCATCCTCATCGTCCCGTGTTTGGCGTCATCCTTACCATGTCCAGCCTGGTCGTGTTTGCGCCCAAAACGAGCCCGCTGCGTGATCGGCCTAGCCGGGTTCCTGGCGGTTTGATAGCATTGACCCGACCTCTACGATACGATGCGGTTGCAGCGACGGTACAGCGCGCGGGCCTCGGCTTCCCCACCTGCAATTTGTACCCGACTTTTTTTTTTTTTTCTTTTTCTTTTTTGCTTGTCTGAGTATAGTAGTATCAAGCATCTACCATCTTAGTACCTAGGTACTAGGCTAGTGCGAGAATGAGACAGCATGTACGAGCCCGTGGCGACACACATGAATCTTCAACGTCTGCATGTGGTGGTTTTACCGGTATTTGGCGGACAGGCATGGCCGTGTTAGCGCATGTGCCAGCCAACCTGGTCGCTATCGGGGAGCTGCGCTAGCTGGGTCGAGGTACCTTGGATGCTTGGATGCGCGGCCAAGCGTCAGCACTTGCGCGCTGTTCGCACTCCAAGGTACATGATGTATTCTTAGCTTAGGCTCTGGACTCGTTATTTTCGTGCTGCCATCCATGGATGGATCCACGGCGGAGGATCTGCTGTGTTATCTGGGCGACTTGGCTGCAGGAATGGTGGCTGATGCTGCTGCTGCTCACCCAGTTGACCGAGCGAGGATAATGCATTGCATTGCATTGCATTGCATTGCATTGCATCGCATCGCATGACCCCTGGATATGGATTGCTCTTGGTTGATTGATTGATTGATTGATTGATTGATTTAATTCGGCGGATTTGCCTTGATTCCTTGTACTCTCTTTGTACAGTACCTGTACTCCGTAGACTCGACTCGCTTTGCCAGGTTCCAGGGCACGTGTTGGCCTGCCGCTGCCCTGAACCCTACTATACTGTACAAGTAGTGTACAATGTCATTGAGTGCCTGCCAAGCGGCTGCGCTAGATACATTCCGCGCCCTCTCTTTGACTTTTTCATCCTCTCTTCTCTTTTTCGCCTTCGCCCATCCATCGGCGCCGACTGCGATCCGCCGACTTTTCTTCTTTTTAGCTTTAGCTGCAACACCCGCCATTATGCCATGCCACTTGCTTTTCAATGGTCGCCCATTCCATGACGCCTTGTCGCATTTGCCGCCGCCTCATTGGCCTGGCCGCCCAGCTGGCCCCTCCCCGGATGCCTCGCTTTTCCCTTCTAGAAGGACGGCAGAAGCCCTCTGCCAGGGGTCTCCCAGCCCGTTTCCCGCATCCATGGTACGAAATGCAGGGGCCCCAAGAGCTGGTAATTTACGACGGTCAGGCGACGAGGCTGCTCGCCCTGTGGTTGGCCGTGGCCGCTCCGGATGGGGACGCCTTTCGACAGCGGACAGCCATTTTGGCCTTTGCCTGGTCCCACACCACCATCGAAAACTACTTTACACACAAGTCGACAGACTTTGGCTGCTAGCCAGAGCAAGCCAGAGCAAGCCAGAGGCAACTTGCGTTTCAGGACGGCATGGGGGCCGCTGTGAGAAATGACACTGTTCCTGAAACGGGGCTTGGTGCGTCTTGCTCGACAGGGGAATGCGTGACACCAATTCGCTGGATCCCACGACTCGACCGGGTTATGCCAGTCGCTGGGCGAGAAAGGATTTGGGATTGGGGGATTAGGGGGGCGCAATTCATGCTCGCTCCCAAGAGTTGGGTCCCAGATGTGGCCCTACCGCCCATTTGTCCCATCACCACAGCGCCCGACCCGGTGGGCTTGATTGCACACGCTGCCACTTTGCCTGGCCTTTTCTCCGACAGATCTTCTAGAAGCCTTCCCCGGCTTTTCGACCGTTTCTCCCCTCGCCATTTGTCCTTCTCCCCTTGCCTGGCCCTGGCGACTGCGTCCTTCCTCTCTGTCGCTCGTTCACCCAACCCTCTCTGGCTTCTCGTTCTTGCAGAGAAGAAGAAAAAAATACCGTCCTTTTCTTGATAGGCAGTGCCTTGGCGGACTTCTCAGCCCCAGCGACTCAACGTTGAGGCGACGCTAATATTAATCCAAAAATCTGCAAATCGTTTCCTTCCATCGGAGGACGTACCGTACTGACCAGTTAATCACTCTCTTTGATCGTGACCGGCACGCGAGAGCGAAACTGCGCTGGATCTCTCTTCAGCCCTCATACCGGCGTCGTACCGAGCGCTAGTTCTTCTTCCTCGCTTCCCTCCTGTCTCTTTTCTCTCTTTTCCTGTCGACTTTTTTTTTTCTTCCATCGCCGCGTTGCGCGGCGGTTATGCGAGTTTGACGACGAGCGGTGGTGTTGAGTTGGCCATCTCTCTCCATTTGGTAAGGATAGGATCATCGAGCCGCGTTGTTTTTTTTGGACGTGTCCGTGGGTAGCGAGCGACCTTTGACTGTCGAGACCACTTTTTTTGTTGTTGGTTGTGGGTGCGGCGATAGCTGGCCCTCGATTTCCATCACAAGGACGAAGCGCGGTTCATTGTCGAATCGCAACACTCTTGCATCATGTTTCCATACGGGGCCGCGCCCGAGGAGTCCACCGTGCGTCCATTGACGGAGGACGACCAACAACTGCTCCTCGGGCTCGTTCACAAATACGGAGCCTCGAGTCTATTGTTTGCCCTGACTGGCTATGGTGAACCATGTAGGTCGTCAACCGTGTGCAACTCGTGATTGGGTTTTGAGTTCTGACATAGTTTCAGCACGGGCATCTGCCTTCTCTGCAAACACCCTTCTCAGCAGTGCGAGCGCGTCTTCAGTCGCATGGACTAATTCAGAGGCTGCCTCGCAGTGCCGGTCTGATGAGGCGTCCATTCACACCTCATACACGTGGCCTGACGTTCAAAACGACATGCCACCTGTGCATGATGGAGAGGCTAACAAGATGACGACGACGACGACGACGACGACGGAGCGGTCATGGCTTGATTCGCCCGTAGCAGTGCCATCCCCAATGATTCAGCCTCACGACGTCACGTCACACCCCTCTCCGCGCCTTGTTACACCAACGTCCAAGAAGTACCAGTGCCCAATGTGCTACCTGGACAACAGCCCCGTCGGATTTGGCAGGAAGAGCGATTTCAAGAAGCACCTGCACAACTTCCACGGAGCCGACGTCGTCTGGATTTGCCGAACCAAGGGGTGCCATTTGTCATTTTCGACCGAGCGTGCATACAGCACGCACGCCAAGGAGGCTCACAGGATGAAGGCTCTCCCCAACAGCGCTGCTCGAACGGAAATGTGCCCGCAGCTCGTCTTCGCCTGCGGCTTTGGCAACTGTCGCGACCGGCTATTCGAGGCCCACAACTCGGATGACGCCTCGGCAACACGCGACAAGCACTTTGAGCACATTGCCAAGCACTTTGAGGACGGCTTCGACGTCAGCAACTGGGAGTACAAGGTCCAGATGCAGAACCTCATGCGCCAGAAACAGGTCAAGCAGATCTGGAAGACGTGCATCTGGCCCAAGGAAAAACGACAGCAGCTTCACTGGCGAGCGCGGTCTTCCGGTGACTTGAAACGCATGCTCGAGTGCCGCCACCTGGGCACCAACATCTCCAGTCTTGTTAGGCTGGCCTTTATTCTCGGAACGGCTCCATTCACAGTCACCTCCACCCCGCCGCCCAACGAGATCGACATCTACTTTCAGCTTCCCTACAGGAGTCAGTGCCTGTTGGAGTCATCCGGCCATGCGTCCTTGGAAAGCACATCCATGAAAATGGAAGAGGGCTCACCTGCCTTTAGCCTTCCCAAGAGCCGCTCAGGCATCACCAGCATCCCCCAAACCATGCTCAAGTTTTCCGGCCGCTCATTGAAAAAGGGCACTCGGCCGACAACACCGGCGAGCGTCATGAGCAATGGTGCCGACACAATCATGGGAGACGACTCGGCGGCTGGCCCGCACCCGGGAACACCGTTCCCCATCCCCAACGAGACCGTTTGGCCGGCGGATGCTCCGAAATTCGCCCCCGATATCCCAACCTCTATGCCAAAACAAATGGATAGTCCTGCCGATACATCCATCTTTGATCCCCAGCAGCAACTGCAGCAGCAGCAACAGCATCATCAGCAACAGCATCAGCAACCACCGCAACTGCCACTGCTTCCACACCAACTTCAACCAGAGCAGCAACAGTTGATGTACTCGATGCCGCCACAAGATGACTCACAGCAGGCGTGGATGGTCATGAACCAGCAGATTCCGACATACCAGACGCCCCAGGTGTTTTCGGAGCAGGCGGACATGATGAATGGGCTGTACGACTATTCGATGAACTCTAGCCAGACTTCGACAGTGCGGCCAGGAACTCCAACACCCCACAAGCGACCGGCATCGTGGAGTCGAATGATTAGCATGGAGAACCTCCGACCGTCCAAGAAGTCATCGCCCGACACACCGCCGGGGATGCTCATGGGCATGTAAACGACTGGGGCAGGATTAATACTAGCCAAACCTACCAGCCAACCATGACCATTGGCCTTTTATTCATCTTGGTCGCCAGCACGATCTAGATGGACGCTCTGCTAGCGAATGGCCCCACGCTTTTATCGATTTCTTATATGTCTTTTTACATATATATCCCTTGCCGCGATTGATTTCCTGTATTCTCAAACATATACTATACCACTACTTATACCAAACGGACCGGGACGGCAATGTACGTTTAATTGGGGGAACCAACTTTGGGGGAGGGAAAGGGGGGGGGAGGTGGGATTGAATCGCATTCCATTTTGTCACTACGCTGACGCTGAGATACCATTTTCTTTCTTTCCTTTTATTTTCCTTTTATTTTTCTTTTGCTGTTATGTGATGAACCGGCGTCGTTCACGAATCACACACATATAGACAGGGTGGGATTGGTCATTTGTGGCATTTATGTGGAGCGAATGGTGTCTCTTTTTTTTTTTTTTTTTTGGTGTTATTCCTGTTACGCTACACTCGACGATGGGGGGGGGAAGTTGTTGGAAAAAATAGGCCGAGAGATACATACGAATATATGTAGTGATGTCTGGTGAATATGACATTTGCATAAAGGAGCAAGCAATGTTGTACAATTGACCAAGTTTTGAAGTTGCCCTCTCTTTTCTGTTTGCCGTCTCTTTGGTGCAGCGTATCCAAAGGTATCTAGTACTAGCAGTTGCCATGCCGCGTGGTTTTTCAAAGGGCGGAAGACGACTTTGCGATATGACGTGAAAGAATAACGTCATGCCATTTGCGTGCATATAGATATAGGTACGAGTATGTACGAGCATGAGTACAGTACAGCTCCGGATGTGCGTATCGGCCCGTCAGCTTACCCGCCCATTTTCGGGGCCCACCAGTATTGCTGCAACTAGAGGGCCTGTAGGGCGAGGGGGACATGGGGGAAGAGGCGGAGGAGAGGGTTTGTTTGACTCGATGCCATTGAGTGGATTTATTTCTGAAGCGGGTGTGTTCTAGATAGTACATACGCATGAGTGGATAGATATCGTATGCTGAGCCGTTGAGGGTTCTGGCAGAGACGACTGGAGTGACGTCGGGTGTTCTTTTTGGGGGTGAGACATTTGGAGCTACGGGAGACTTCGGGGGGGGGGGAGGGAAAGATGAGAGTGATTTTGGTATGGATTTTTTTCATTTCTAGATTTGGGGGGTGTGCTACAGAAAATCCAGGCACGGCCACTTGGGAGAGGGTGGAATGGAATGTCGTAAGATGCTCTGGTTGTATTACATGTACCAAGAATTCATTCGGCGGGATGGACATTATGTGAAATAGTAGCTCTTGGAGGGAGCATTGCCATTGGCTACGTGAGGCGGGAGAAGAGAGCATGAGCACGAGGTGAGGGGAGCTGGGAAGCAGGATGGTGGGTGGTATTGCAGCGAGTAGGGGGGGCATCGACTCTGTGTTCCTGTTCGTCGCCCTTTTGCTGCTGTGCTGGTACCCGAGGGGGAGGTGGTGGTGCGACATGCATGAGAGGGCGGGCTCGGTGAGGACGAGATGGATGGCTTTGGCAGTGGGATGTGTGGTTGAAGGGATGTTTTACTGGGCAATGGGCCTATGGGAGGTGTGCTTGAAAGATGCGTGATGCAGGAGGAAAGATCTGTTGACGTGGAAGGGACTGGAGGTATATAAAGTCCGTTTTGACTCTGCCTCGGCTAGATACCTTCTTTTAGTGCTGCTTCAAGATGTCGTTTGCTCAAGGCCATTGATGTTAAAACGAGAACCATTACGAGTACAAACTAATTCGTTCTCCTTGATTGGCTCAAGTCCCCCCCAAAGCGAGACGTCTGATTCGGGGTCCGTTTCGGGATCCGTGTGTGTCGGGGTCTGATCATCGGGGATCTATCTCACGTCCAGTTTGTTCCAAGGGGGCGCATCCCGCAAACTCCGGGTGTCCAATAGAAGAAAGAATAGCCTGGCATTAGCCTGCCCTGCTAACACGAGAAAGCATGTAACCTAGTCGCGCCACCGGAAGCCGTCGTTGACATGTGCTCTGGGCTAGACGCACGCGAGGCCGTGTACTCTGGACGAAAGGCTTTCCGGGAATAAGGGATTTGAGGAGAGGCCCGACGTGATTTTCTTGGTTTCTTGTGGTTTCTTGTGAGTCAACGGGCGGTTTGGATTGCTCCGTATATCGCAGTTGGGATTTTGGCTAGGCTGAAGAGAGTTGTGATGGATGGACAGATGGAATCAATGCAATTGGATTTTGTGGTCGTGGTTGATGGAGGAAGCTCAGGTACATGGGCCTCGAGATGGGGTAACTATGTGTACATGTACCCATTGGTCACTGGGCTAGACTTGCACAGCGCAGGGGAAAACGTAAGCCTGGAGGTAGGGCTCTGCTGTTCTGTGCTCTGCTGTGCTGGGCTGAGATTGGAACAGGCGGCAGAGAGCTACATGTAGGGCAGGCTGGCTCCCAGGGCAGGGCAAAGGCTGGCGCTGAATAAGACCACCTAGACATGCATAGGGAACTTGCATTGTAGTACTTGTATTCTATTTGATGAGAATTCATCGGGATGACAATCAGCTTTAGTACCAATTGCAAGTATGGGATACACGGCTGGCGTGGCGCACATGTGCTGCTGCAAGTACCTCCTCGTACCCGACCGCTGTAAGTACTCCGGAGCACGCTGGCGAATGCCCAAACCCCGAACTTTCAGGCCCGCTGATTGGCTGGCCGCCGCGGTCTGGCCGTCCCTGAGCTGTTGCCATCTGAACTCTGTCCGGCCCTGGCGTCTCCGGGCCCAATGGGAGAAGCAGCACTTGGTATTTATTCTTGTTGGAAAAACATCATACAAAGAGACCAAAAGAAAAAAGAAAAAAGAAAAAATCTTACCCCACAGCCACGCACAGTAAGGACAACTATTGCAGTACCCGCTAGCCTCGTACCGTTGCCTGCACGTCACGGCGGCAGGATACCTGGCGACAAGTAGCCCTCCAGTCTGACTACCATCACTGCCAAATATTAGTAGATCTGCCCGGCATCGCCCTTGGAACGGACCCTCTGACTCCAACCTGGCCCATGCCAAGTGACTTTTTTTCCCGATTCAATCGTCTCGTTCTTCTTATTTCTCTTCTCCATCCCGTTATTCTTTCTTCTATTGGACACCCGGAGTTTGCGGGATGCGCCCCCTTGGAACAAACTGGACGTGAGATAGATCCCCGATGATCAGACCCCGACACAATCAATTGCTGCCACTGCACAAAGAAAAAAGAGCATCCAGTCTGCTCACGTGCAAGCATCTCTGCGCACACTCTCGCTTTTCTTCTTCCAC
>MDJU01000613.1:0-19326 GCA_001721665.1 Trichoderma pleuroti
ACTAGCTCACCAACGTTGGCTCATCCTGGCCCCCAAACGGCCCACTAGCCCCCAAATCTTCAGCAACCAACTGTTTGCAGTTCATCTCAAGTCGCCAACCTGCGAAAAAAAAGAAGAGCAGCGGTTGGCCGTCTGGGGGGGGGTGAAAATACGCGACGCGTTGACAAGCCGCCGCAGTATTAAAACCTGGAACTAAATAAGAAAAGGGGGGGCGGTGGGAAACTGGGGACAGAAAAAGGCGCGGGTGTGAGTGCAAGAGTGTGTGTGTGTGCGTATCGTCTGGATGTATCTGGGCTGGGCTGGCTATCTGGAGTCGGGAATAGGAATAGCAGCGGCAGCAGCAGCAGCAGCAGCAGGCGATGTCGACAGCCTTGCAAACATGAAACGAGCGACCGGGACGAGGCAGACAGGACGATTCGATGCCACATTGAGAGGGCGGGTCTGGGGTGAAGGAGAGGAGAAGCCGGAGACAGATTGGACAGCAAGAGATGCAGAGAGAGAGAGAGAGAGGAGGGGAGTGAGCAGCTGCACGACGAGCAAGGCCAGGTGTCGTGGCCCAGTGGCCAGCGAACAGCGAACAAGCAGCTCCAGCGCCCTGCTTTGGGCGTGAGTTGTTTGGACGGGTTGCGGCCAGGCCCTATTTGCGACTGGCCCGATGGCATGTATGGCCACATCGTGCTTGGACTCCATATTATTTAGCAGCAGTCCATAGTGTAGTATATGCCCGTATTACGGAGTCGGGACGGAGGGTAGCAGCGGCAGCACTAGCACATGACGATACAGGCTCAGTTGTCTCTGCTCTGTGAGTAAATTCGCAGGTAGCATCACCGGTGCCAGAATTTTAATGCGGCCCGGGGTATGGAGTACGAGGCTCAGAGTAGGGGTACTTTGTTGTGAGGTGATGTGGACACGGAAGAGGGCACTTGACACTGGTACTACTCTGTAGTGGTCACAACAACTCCATGCACCAAAAGAACAACAAAAGCCCGCTTGCTCGCACAAATTACTGACAGCAAAGCCCAGCAGCTCTGGACCTTTGCAGACAAAACGCCACCATATGCGGCAAGGTGGACGCCATGCATTACAACTTGTCAACTTGGTGGCTGAAAAAGGCTCAGGTTTGTTGGCGGTGACGAGCGGCTTGTCCGCAGCCATGGAAAAACGAAGAGGTATCCGGTACCTACACACATATGGGGGTCCTCGTACTTGTACGTTGCGCACACGTACCAAACGGGGAGAGACATCTCGAAACGCTTGGGTAAAAAAAAAAGAAGAGAGAGAATCATCCTTGACTTGCCAAACTGAGCTTACTGGAGCTCCCCAAGGTAGCACTCGTGCGTACTATTGGAATGGAGCTGCTAAACAAGAAACGCCGTGCTAAGCATGAACCAAGATGCCTCTACTTTCATCCTTGGTACCTCTAGAGCGCTCGTGTTAGCAGCGTCTGCAAAGAATCGCAGCTTTTGGGCCGTGGTTAATGGCCGGGCGCTAGCACAAGAGGCAACGGTACTCCGAGGCCATGTACCGAACCGCTTGCTGCGAGAGGTCACTCACCTCGAATGATGACCGCTAAAAGCTGTCACGCTGAGATACAAGAGCGATTCACGTGCTGCGCAGATCAATGCTCGATTCTCATGACCATCCATGCCGGTTCGGCCACCCTACGCAATTTGCAGACATACCTACGAGCAGCTCCTTACAAGTATTGCGTCAACACATTCATGCTACGAAGAGAAAAGACGTCAACTCTCGACATCTTTCACGTCCCAACCTTTCTCCCTCCAGCGACCACTGTTGTACCTCTACTTCCCTAGCTCCAGGGGTTCGGGGGGTCAGACCTCGGGAGCTAAGACCCAAATAGCAGGGGGCCACAATCCCACGGGACGAGGCTACGCATACAAAAAAAAACCGAGCCACCGTCACGAAGTTTCGTGCCACACCCAGGCAAAGGGAAATCAATCCCAAGAGGTTTTTTTTTTTGCGGAGCATGGGGGAATCTTTAAATTGACCTTAGCGCAAAACACCTCTTGGGAATATCCCTGCGCCCATTTAATGAGCAGCAACGATTCTGGGGGGCGATGCTAAGACAAAAACAAGAAAGATGAAAACCGACAGCGAAATTGTGCCAAGTGTGCCGCCGCAAGAGAGGGCGTGCGGAAAGAGACTGGATTACTACCTGTACGGCTGCCCGAAATGCAGCCCACTTTGATGCGACGCGCTCGCGATGCATCACGGCGGCTAGTCCTGCATTGTCCAGTTGGAGCTGCGCCATGGCTGGCTGAGCGAGAGAGAGAGAGAGAGAGAGAGAGACGCGGCATCTGGCCAGGGATATGTGTCCAGGGCTGCAGCTTTTTGTTCCGAAGCAAAAGAGAAAACAGGGCGAAAAGGGCCTTGGCCGAGCCTCCATGCATTGTGTTTGCCTTGGGTATCGTGGCTGGGAAGTTGGGTAGCAGTATCCCTTGCTGACGCCTGCTCCGAGCCTCAGGACCAAAGAAGACGCGAGAGAGGGAGAGGGAGACCAAGGAGAGAGAGACCAGGAGAGAGAGACCAAGGTAGGTCTGTGAATGAGTTTGCCCACTTGATCGCCACAAGCGAAACACGTCGTGAGCCTGCCAGGTTGGGGTGGCATGTCTCTGGAAACAATGCATCAGAAATCTGAGCAAGACCTTTGCCCATTGTGACAAGAGCAAAATACCAGAATCAACCCCACGTAGCCATTGTGCTTCAGACATTCCAAGGGAGAGACAGCTGCGACAATGTCGTAGCACTATTACCACAGTTTGTCTAGACCCCTTGATTGACCATCATTTAAACCTTTGCACAATGAAACAGAACGAGGAAGCTAGACACGAGACCGTGAGACGTAAAAAAAAATTGTGTATATTCAGTGTTCCAAGTAATTAGTTAGGTATCACGCTTTCTTTCCCTATAAACAGTATCAATTCTATATGCAAAGCAACAGAAAAATAAAAGGGCTCGCTATGCAGTAGCCTCGCTCAGAATTCTTCTTTTTTTTTTAATTCTCCTCGCCCTCTTCCAAAAGTCTGCAGCATCGCCTCAACTGTCAAATCTTTTTCGACATACATCGTAACCCATGCTTTGGGGTGGACCATATCCGCATGCCGCAACAGCTGCAAAAAGAAAAAAAATCTCACCGCCCGAAAAAAAACTTAAAAGTTGGCCGACGCATTTACTGGCTGGTGGTAGTTCTCCAGCGTCGACTGGAACGGGTTCCGCTGGCCACCCGATGAACTACCTCGGGGCGACTTCTCGGCGGCAACAATGTCGGCGTTGTAAGCCATGAGGCCATCGGCTTCCTCGGCATGCTTCTTGCGGCCCCAGACTCGGAAGGCGACAACAATCAGGGCGCCGAGGATGGCGGCACCGCCAATGCCGACACAGACACCGATAATGGTATTGCGAGTCTGAACCGACATGCCGGTAGGTTTGGAGTTCTTGGCGTTGAGGGCTGCTGTCTCGGTGGTCTTTGTCGTGGTGGTTTGGGTTTGCTTGGAACCATCAGAGTTGGTCACGACAACAACTTCGACCTTGGTTGAGATATAGGTAGTGTGCTCTTCCGACTTATCAGAAGATCCATCCTTGTCGTCTCCTCCATCGGTAGTCTTGCTGTTGTCGCTGCTTCCCTTATCGCTAGAAGACGAAGTGGCTTCCGGGGGGAGGCGTCGTGGATGGAGCTGAGGCGGAAGACGTGGTCGAGTCAGAACCTGCAGTGGTAGAGCCAGCCGTGGTGGAAGAAGGAGAAGAAGTGGTGCCACCAGGAGCAGGAGTTGAAGTAGAAGATTGATCCGGGGTGGAGTAGAAGATGATGGAGGAGCAGAGGTGCTTGACTGTCCCTCATCGGAGGATGTGGAATCAGCAGCAGACGTAGAGCTGGAGCTTTCGGCCGGTGGCGGCGATGGAGTCGAGGATGCTGGGGGTGGGGTGCTCTGGCTTGGAGAGCCGGTCAAGTCATTCAGAGCACCGGAAAGGGAGTCTTGCCGTCGAATCAATCCTCGGTGGTGAACTCTTTGATTGTCCCACCAGGTGGCCTGGGCCATGCAGAGGATGGACACCACCACGACCAGCACCTGAACAAGCCTTGAAGAATACATGGTGAATATCTCGAAGCGTAAGAATAGACGAAGGAGAGGTCTGAGTTCAGGTTGACGCAGAGCAAAGACACGGCGCTCTGGTTAGTTGGATTCGTCGGAGCTTGCCTTGGACGTCGTCGAGAGAGCAGATGGATGGTCGAATCGAGTCGAGTCGAAGCCGCAGGGCTGGTAGACGCGATACCGGGGTTCTCCCCTCCTAGCGCTTTGTCTCTTGGTGGACAAGACGGCAGGCTAGACGGGCGTGTTACTGTCAGGAAGCTCTCGGTGAAGAGGCCAGGAAAAGAGAGCGGTTGGCCGGACGAAAAAGAGTAAGAATGAAAGAAATCAAGGTGCGTCTGTAGGATAGTAGGTGGAAAGAACGAATGGCGCCGATATGCGAAATGAAGCGATGACCGAAAAGGCCTTGTTCCGGGTGTGTAAAAGCGTCAAAACGAGGGACGAAAAGGAGAATGATTGAAAAGTGAGGATAAAACGAGAGTGTTTTAATATTGAGGTGACAGGGTTTGACAAACGGCGAGAGCTCGTATTCAGTTCCGGCCAGCGGGAAAAGGAACCCCCCCAAAATCCCACCAGCGGCGTGCCACAATGCCAGGCACTTGGCGCACTGTGCGCGGATGGCAGAAACGACCCGACGCTTTGTCGTGCCGGCCATGTCAGGACTAGGGGCTCTCGGGGCAGGCCGCCTAGCTCGCTGTAGCGGCCTGCGCCTCCGCCATCTTCTGCCCTGTGGACCAGCGCCAGCCAGTGCGAGACGGGTGGCCTCCTACGGTGCTGCGGACGTGGTCTGCGCTCTCGGTTTCAGGGTCTTTGAGCAGCTGTCTGTCACGCGACTTGCCCACGATAGGCCTGTACAGCACTCGTTCGCTGCCTGGGAAATAAAATAGAGTTGTTGGACTGCTTAGCCATGGATTTACAGCACTTGGCGATAGCATCGATATCAGGCCAGAGCAACGCGTGGGCAGACGACTGTCATCACATCTCATTTGCCGGAGACGTGAGCAATGGCTAGCCGTCTGTGTTGCTTCTACGGAGTAGCGCGAGCTATAATTAGCTCAGCTGTCTTATCCTCTGCTTTGCACAGAGCTACGGTTATGCATGTCCAAAACACCTGGACTGGACGTGCGCAAGAAGCAGCAAATCGAGGATTCTTGGGCCTGATTGACCAGACTTGAAATTGCAAGCGTCCCAGTCCGAGCGGGTTGGATTGGATCGAGTGGTGGCTCACACACTGTGCCTGTGTCTGTGCCTGTGTCTGTGCCTGTGCCTGCCCAGACCCAGACTCCGTATGATGGATCAATCTGTATGTACAAATGCTGTGCGCAGGTCAGGCAAGTAAACGCCGTGCCCTCCGGACGACTCCGTACGGATCCAATGGGACCCCGAATGGCCTCGTGCTTTGGCGCCCTCACGAACGTGTTGACGCCCATGGCCTGTCGTCTCTTGTCGTCGTCTCTCCCGATACCCGCCCGCCCGCCCGTGACACGTCGCTCTCCTGCCCAATGATGCCCAGGGTTTCATCGAATGCCGAGTCAGTGCGACAATCGTCGCAAGCCTCTGCACGCTGCCTCTCCTGAGTGCTGCAGCTGGACCAGTTCTCGGTTGCACTACCCGCAAGCTGCGCAGATTCATTGGCAAGACGTGCCGCTGTACTCGTAAGACTTGGCCAGGTTTCTTGCAGCTCCCGCATGCACTACGTATGCTCCCCAGCACAGTGCGCCATCTGCCAAGAAGCAATTGTGCAGATTAAGTCCCGGACAAATTCAACACAGCCCATGGAGCGAGGCCGCAAGTAGCCACAAGATTCGATCAAGCAACGGAACGTGGACGGAGTGCAGGTAATCATACTGCACAGCCACGTCTTGCTTGACCGGCTTGGCGTCTCTCCGATCGACAGAACTTCGGTATAGCTCCGAGTTATGACGAGCCTTGTTTATGCATCGATTGACAACGCTCGTATCAATTATATCATCAAGGACGATTTTGCTCCTTTGGAACCAAGAAAAAAGCAAGAGAGAGGAACCGGTTTGTAATTTGCCCTTTGCCATTGACGTTCATTCGTAGCCGAGCACGGAGCTGTAGCCATGGCACGCATGCATAAGACAGGGATGAAAGGTTCAGTCTAAATAGTGCCAAGTTTATTACATGTATCCGGTCGGTTTGTTTCACACTGACCACTACAGTGAAACTGTCATGGCCCAGAACAGGAAGGAAGATTGATGAGATGAACAAGTCGATAGATATTTAAGGAAAACCCATCATATACATGACCTATAGAGGTACCATGGATTAGGTAGTATCATAGCTCTGGAGCTACTTACCTAGTTCTAAGGAGGGTAGCACTCAATTGAGTTTGCTAGTCTCCAATGCCCTGAAAAGAAGCTCCTTTTAGTGCTGCTTTTTTTGGCCGGTGCACTAAATGGCAGAAACCAGCACCAGCGCCGCGGGAAATAGGAGGTTGTATCTTGTATCCGCGGGCCAGCCTATTTCGGATGAGACAATGAGAGACAGACATGACGTCAGGAGGATTTGCAACCCAGAACGAAGAGAAGCAGCAACTGTTTTCAATAGAGGACTTTTTGCAAATTCCGGCACTTGATCGACACTTTTTTAAAAGAATTGAACCGACGTGAAAATGCATCAAATGAGTACAGAAGAAAGAAAGGCAAGGAAAACTCCATTGTGCCGAGGTGCTTCCTTCCTCTTCCTCGGGAACGAGAGTATTGTACCTAATTCAAGCAATTGTCACGGGAAATAACGACCACCAGCAGCTGCCGCTTTCGTGCTGTAGAAACATCACATGATAAACCCTCGTTTAGAGAATGAAATTCAATTCGGTCAGTCGAAACCTGATGATCCTTCGTGATGACCAAGCCCGGAAGATGATGTCTGAAGGAATTATTACAAGACCTTTCGGAACAATGATCCAACGAACCGCATGATATTCGTTATAGGCAAAAATCAGCTGCAATCCCGAGTACGCGCTCCAATGACGGCACACGCTCACCTCCGACCCCGCGATCTAAATCTCATCTCGTTTAGTCCATCTACCACGTCCATCATTGAATGGAGCACTGGCTAACACGGATTTTGCTATGAGAGTAACGCTGCTACCATGCGGTGAAACCCCAAGGCTTCGGTTTTGTCCCGAGCCCCTCAGATGGAATGTGATTGGCATGGGGATTTGAGTTGAAGAAAAGCATAAATTGCCCGTCCTCGCGGTCCAATTGGGGGTCCTGGGTATCTTGTCCATCGAGGGCGCAAAGAGAGAAAAGGAATTGGGAGAATAAAGTCATGAAAATGAAGCCGGACTCTCTGTGGTCGGCGTTTGCGCTGCTGCTCACAGGCATCAATGCCTCGAGAGTCGGCATCCCTGGTGGCCGACCTCGTGAGATTATACTCGACAGCAGAAATGGGCCGCTTCAGGATATTGTCACATGGGACGAATATTCTCTCCATGTCCATGGAGAGCGTGTCATGATCTTCTCCGGCGAAGTTCACCCTTTTCGTCTACCCGTGCCGTCTCTGTATCTTGACTTGTTTCAGAAGATCAAGGCACTTGGGTTTAACACGGTATCGTTTTATGTGGACTGGGCGCTTTTGGAAGGTAAGCCGGGCAAGTTTCGTGCTGATGGCATCTTTGACCTGGAGCCCTTCTTTGAAGCTGCCACCAAAGCTGGCATTTATTTGCTGGCTCGCCCGGGACCTTATATCAATGCCGAGGTGTCAGGAGGCGGATTTCCCGGCTGGTTGCAGAGGGTCAAGGGCATTCTTAGAACTAGTGCTCCTGATTATCTACACGCCACAGACAAGTGAGTCCAACCAACTTCTAGAGACTAACATTTTCGGCTAATAGGCATTACGTGTAGTTACATGGCACACATCGCCTCAATCATTGCAAAGGCACAAATCACAAACGGGGGGCCGGTGATTCTGTATCAGCCAGAGAACGAGTATAGCGCTGGCCATGCGGGCGTTTTGTTTCCAAACAAGCCGTATTTCCAGTATGTTATTGACCAGGCGCGAAATGCTGGCATTGTTGTCCCCCTAATCAACAATGATGCTTTCCCCGGTGGCACAAGCGCCCCTGGCACAGGCCTTGGCTCTGTAGATATCTACGTATATCTTCCTGCGAGATGTGACTTTGAGGGCACTAAGCTAACTCATCACAGGGCCATGATGCTTATCCCGTTGGTTTTGATTGCGTATGTCAAGGGAATCGCCTTCCATGTGAAAGATTGTTACTAACCAACCTGAATAGGCCCATCCTTATACCTGGCCAGAAAACGGGCTACCTACTACATATCGTTCGCAGCACCTCAGTATGAGCCCAAGTACACCGTTTTCTCTCGTTGAGGTAGGCATTGTTTGCTTTGTCGCTTTTTGTCTTCTATGGCACCATCTAACACCCAAGACAGTTCCAAGGCGGCTCTTTTGATCCATTCGGTGGATGGGGCTTCGAACAATGCTCTGTTTTGGTGAATCATGAGTTTGAGAGAGTATTTTATAAGAATAATTATGCGGCTGGTGTGACCATATTCAACCTATACATGGTACGTACCCTCCCATCAGCACATGCCACTACATGCAAGGTAAGAGAAAAGGGTATTGACACTATCGATCTAGATATTTGGCGGCACCAACTGGGGCAATCTCGGCCACCCTGGTGGTTATACATCATACGACTACGGATCTGTTAGTACTGAGAGACGCCCTAGCTTCAAAATGACCGAATGCTGATTGATTGATAGAGCATCAGAGAGGACAGAACCGTCGACAGAGAAAAATATTCGGAGCTGAAACTGCAAGGCCAGTTCCTGAAAGTCTCCCCTGGATATATGATCACTACCCCAGGCAACGTAACAACAGGTGTATACAGCGACAACCAAAACATTGCGATAACGCCACTCTTGGCAGAGGAAAGCGGCAATTTCTTCGTTGTACGCCACGCAAACTACTCCAGTACAGAATCGACGTCGTATACAATCAAGTTGCCGACTTCTGATGGAGAAATCACCATCCCTCAGCAAGGCGGCTCGCTTACTCTAAATGGTCGAGACTCCAAGTTCCACGTCACCGACTACCCCGTAGGAAAGTATACACTGCTATATTCAACTGCAGAGATATTTACATGGAAAGCATTCGCCGATAAGACAGTTTTGGTTCTTTACGGCGGCGCAGATGAGCTGCACGAATATGCTGTCAAGAATCCATTTGCTGGCACGAAGGCCACAAAAGTCAACAAGATTGAAGGAAGTGGTGTCACCATCCACACTGCCAAGGATTTGACTCTGGTTCTGCAGTGGACGGCTTCTCCCTCCAGGCAAGTTATCCAGCTGGTGATTTGGTCATCCACATGGTTGGTAAGTATCAAGTCCTGCAATAGTACTCGTTGTGTCTCATATTCTGAGATGATTGCTGACGACCGGCTGTAGATCGTAACTCTGCATACAATTATTGGGTTCCCACTCTCCCGGGAAGCGGCAAGCAGCCCGCCTACGGCAGCTCCTTGATGAATCCCGCTGCTGTCATTGTAAACGGGGGCTATCTTGTGCGCTCCGTAGCTATTCAAGGCTCGGCTCTCTCCTTGCAGGCGGATTTCAACGTTACAACACCGCTAGAAATTATTGGCATCCCACGGGGTGTTTCCAAGCTTGTCGTTAATGGAGAAGAGCTAGACTACACAGTTTCAGAACTCGGAGACTGGGTCACCAACCCAACCATTGAGCTTCCAGATGTCCAGGTCCCGGAGCTATCATCACTTACATGGTACCACTTGGACTCTCTCCCCGAAATCCGCAGCAACTACGATGATTCCCACTGGAAGCTTGCCAACCACAAGACATCCAACAACTCCATCGCACCTCTCAAGACACCCGTGTCGCTCTACGGCTCAGACTACGGCTTCCACACCGGAACGCTCGTCTTCCGCGGCCGCTTCACAGCGTCCACCGCGCAGCAGCAGCTTTCCCTCACCGCGCAAGGAGGATCCGCCTTTGCAAGCTCCGTGTGGCTCAACGACCGGTTCATCGGCTCATTCAAAGGCTTTGACGCCGCGGAAAGCGCAAACTCCTCTTACGAGCTCAACAACCTCGTCCGAGGCCGGCGCTACACCCTCACCATCGTTGTCGACTCCACGGGTCTCCATGAGAACTGGGACATTGGCCTCGACGGCATGAAGTCCCCCCGTGGCATCATCGACTACGCCCTCGTCTCCTCCAGGGGTGCTCACGTACCCATCTCCCCCTGGAAACTCACCGGCAACCTCGGCGGCGAGGACTACCGCGATCTTTTCCGTGGCCCTCTCAACGAGGGCGGCCTCTACTTTGAGCGGCAGGGATTCCACCTCCCGTCCCCTCCGCTTCACGCCTTCTCCCGCGGCTCGCCGTACAACGGCATTCCCCACGCCGGCATTGCCTATTACGCCGCCAAGCTACGTCTCGACATCCCCGCCGACAAGTACGACGTCCCGCTCTCCTTTGTCTTTGACAACACCACCAGCGCCGCGCCGTATCGTGCCTTGTTGTACGTCAACGGCTTCCAGTACGGTAAATACGTGAGCAATGTTGGCCCTCAGACCGAGTTTCCCGTCCCAGAGGGCATCCTCAACTACAATGGTGATAACTGGATCGGCGTTGCGCTCTGGGCACTGGAAAGCCACGGTGCCAAAGTCCCAGGGCTGAAGCTCAAGAGCCGATCGCCGATCCTCACGAGCAGGAACAAGGTGGAACTAGTCAAGGGGCCGGCATACAAGAAGAGATATGGAGCGTACTGAGTATTTACTTGCTTCCCAAGACTAGTTGTCTCTCAAAGAAATGTCCACAATTGAAGAAGGATCATCAAGTCATGTTAATTCGAGCTTCTAATAATACAAATGTCCAGCGTCCCCTAGCGGTGCCCAGACTGCGCGCAAAAGTAAATGTCAAAAGAGTATCCCCTCCACCGCGTATATATCCCCCGTAATAATTTTCCCTGGAATTTTTTCTCTTCTCAAATGCAAACATATGCAAGATAGCCCACAAAAGAAAGGGTATCGAAAATCTCGTGTGTTGTTAGCCCCAAAAACCAATGCTTGAATTAATTGCACAAAGGCGCGTTGGCTATGGACGCAACAGAAAATGCCCGCCAAAATAGCAAATATAGAGAAAAAAAAAAGTCAATTACGACTTTGTAACGAGGAGAAACAGGCAACGAGAGAAAAGAGATGAAGAATAGAACTCTGTGCCCGCAGATGAAAAGACCAAAAAGGAGAGGATATGTCGTCTTGAAGAGGACGAGTATGTGTGATATCAACACCACAATCGACAAGTATATCAATACCGTGAGCGAATGCAAGAAATAAAAAAACAAGTAGTAATATATGTCCGTGTAAGAAACAACAACGGCCTGTTTCCGTAATGAGAGTCTGGAGGATATAAAGATGGATGCTTCAAGTACGCAAAAAAAAGTTTATTCCAGATGCAGTCGAGAATTATAAATATAATGTCAATGCCTGTCGTAAGACAGTTTAGATTCGAACTCCCCTATAAGTCGGGGGATTGCCGCGCGTAGGCTGGTTATGTCTCGGAGAGACGGGGCTTTCGAGCAAACCATGACCGCTGCGCCGGACGACTTGCGCCTCTTCGGCTTTCCTTCGCTGTGCCTGGGCTCCATCCCAGGAACGATGAGGTTGAGCAAGCGGCCAGCCGGATGAGCTGTTTGGAGACGATCCAAAACCGGGCTCTCTAAACTGTGGCGGAATGGGTGGTGGGACACCAGAGTCCATGATGCCACGGGGTCGTGGAGTCCTTGGCGACGGTGTCCCAATGGTTGAGTAGGAAGAGCGGTTTGCTGCGCCCTTGTTGAGAGCTTTATTGTCCGGTATCGTAACTCGTAGTTCTGGTGCTGATGATCGGTCTTTAAGAGAAGAGCTTCTCGCCTGCTGATCAGATGACTGGGTAGCCGCCGATACCGAGTGAGCGGATAAGGTGTTGCTGCTCGCCGTCGCAGAGTTTACGAGTGAAATGGCCCGTTTTCTCTTTTCCGTGTCAACCTTGCTCGAAGAAACCATGTTCCCTGCAGCAGACTTGCGGCGGGTCAAACTCAGGGACGGCATTCTTGATGTCGCGGCTTCAGCAACTTGTCGTAGCGAACGTCGTTTTTTCAGTGATTTGGACCCATCCGATTCAGCACCCGCTTCGACGATGCTGTGAACATGCGCAGTGTTATCAGGGGAAACCAGGTTGTCGACGCTCATAATGGTGTTGAGTGTCGCGCTGCTGGCGTCCATCTTGCGTGACGTTGAACGAGATGCCAAGGCCGAGCTGCTGTGTTTTTCATGGCGATTCGCTCTCGACTTGGTAAAGAGCGAAACAGATTCGACGGCTTCTTTCGCCGTGTCATTTGCCAGGACAGTGCGTCTCTCTCTTTCCCTTTCTAAGCGGACAAAGGGCTTATATAGCCTGCTGTGTTTATTAATTCCATCAACAGTAATCAGGGGTGACATTGTCGGTTGTTCCAAGGTTGGTCGTCGTGTTGAATTATGGCGAATGTAGCTGTTGTCATCGATACTTTTCGAGCTCGGAAACGAGCGTTCCGAGGCATTAGAGCTGTAGCCACTATCCGCTTTAGAAGATGCCCGGTGCGAAGATTCAGATGACGCCGTCGAACTAAAGTCACTGTTGGATCTCCAAACTCCGATTCCCTTGCCACCTGAGCCTCCCTCGTTATCCTCAGCGTCAGAATAACCCAAGAGAGGACTGGGAACTTTTGACAGTGGACTGGGCATCAAGTCATCCACAGAAGGCTTTGCTTTCTGGCTTGACGGTTGGGGACCCCTTTCGCTCAAGTTGAAACCGGAGATGGAGGCCAAGGCTCGAGATTCTGCTCCTGAGCCAATAACGGTATGCCGGTTTTTGCGCCGCGCCATGTTCAGTTCAAGTCCTGAATCCTCCGGCGGCGGCTCGGCGCTTGATGCAATTTGCTGCTGATGGACTTTGTCTGGTGGGCTTGAAGGGGGAGATCCGTTCATAATCTTCAAGGAACCAAATTTGATACCACCGAGCTGCTTGTAGTCTGACTCGCACGGAGTGACAGCTCGCTCCAGTGGCGCAAATCCCACCGACATGGGAGGCAAGGACATGGGAGGCATGGAAAGATGTCTCGGCGTTTTGGAGCTCGGGTTGAATGAATACTGACCATCTCCAAAAACTGCCTGGCTCTTCCGAGAACTTGTCCTATCTGGAATCGAGAGCCTATCCTCTCGCCTTGGCCGCGTAGCGACGCCAGGCGTTTGAATAACAGAACGCCGCCGTACCGGAGCGTAGATTGACAGGTCCGAGGTTGTTCTCGCAAGTGAGGCGCCCGCAATGGTGGAAGCTCGCCGTTCTTGGTTGTAGCTGTGGCTATGGCTCTGCCTCCGGCTCTGGTTTTGGCGTGTTCCAAATTGGCTGCTCATGGCGGCTACCTGGAGTTCTTGCAAGAATTCCGAGCTTGACCGAGGCAGCTGCTGAGAAGCGTAAAACTGTAGCAATTCGGATTGCATCGACGAACCCCTTTCCAAGCGATTGCCATGCCAGCTGGTTTTCTGTCAGTTTCACAAGCCCAATGGAAGGAAGCCAACACATAGACAGACCTTTGCGTCCGCGTAAGAGGCCGCTCAGCATTGCTGTGCATTACGGAGCTGGTCCTGCGCATCTGGCTGCTTGCCGTCGAGTTTGCATACAAAGAGTGCGATCTCGTGTTTGCCACGGGCGATTCTGGTAGAACGGGACTCCGCATATAATCAGACTCTCGCCGAGACAGGCGTCTAGAGGGCTCATACAGCCTCTCCATGTAAGGCTCTTGTGCTGCATCGCTGCCGCATTGTGAATCTCTCGAGGAGAATGGGATAGAGGCCGCAAGGTATGATTCCGAGATGCGGGTGCTGCTTGACGCAGCTGCTCCCGTGGGATTCTGCGGCCTCGGCATTGCTCCATGGCTAGCCGCTCGAGGTTTAGACAGCCTCTGAGTAGGCTTCCGAGGCGCCTCTGATGACGGCGTATTCCCCATCAAGTAGATCGCCCCGGCGGGTATTTAGAGGAAGAAGAAGAAGAGGAGGGGGGGGGAAGAGTGATGATTTTAGAGGACGGGCGAGAATCGCGGGGAAGGGTCGAGAGAAACAACAACCAGGCCAGCTGTGTGAGATGCTCAGGATTGGAATGTAGCCGTCGCCATGTCTCTCCAAACGTGGGCGCAGAATTCAAAACATGGGCATGTACGGGGTACTCGACAGGGGAATTTGTAGGAGAATTGTAAGAGAGTTCAACGTCAAGTCGGAAGTTGACGGCGAAAGCAATAGCAATAAAAAAAAAAGGTTTCGAATGAGGGCGTAGCGCAGTCGGGTATATAGTTTTTTCCTTCCTCTTTTTTTTTCCCTTCCGTCCTTCGCCTCCCAGAATCGAGGCGGCCAAATCGCACCGTGATGCTTAAATCGTGGAGAGAGAGGGGTGAAGCTTTTGACCAGAGCGCCACCTCCGAATGTATATTCTAAGCCGACGGCGTTGCGCCTCGAATCCGGTTCCGGCGTCAGTATTTTCGTCTGACAGAAGTAGCAATGGGAATCAGGTTGAAAGGGAGTTCCGTTGGGGCAAAGGAATGTATGCGTTGGAGAGCAGCTGGGTCGATGGGAAAAAAGAAGTCTGCAAGGCCGAATAAACAATCCAAGCAGCCAAAAGGTCGCGACACCAGGGCCTGACGATGGCCTTCGCACATCATCTCCCACGGCAATCCAACAAGCGGCTAAAGCTATCGTATATGCGCTGGGCCGCTCCACAATTCTCGCACGCCGCTGATGGAATTGAGGCCGCTTCCTGGTCGACGATGACAGGGGAGCCCAAATTGCAACCGAAGCTACCCCTGTGAGATTGCCTGGTTGGTCGCATTTACAGCCAAGAGTTCGTCACGCTGCATGTCTGAGACAAGGCAGGTTGGATGAGCCAGTGTCCACCAGGGAATGCCGCCGGAGCATCCAGTCCTGTCTCTCGTCTTTTCTCTTTTGTTTGTTCGCTTCTCTTCTCTTCTTCTTCTACGGAGCACCTCCTCTGTCAACCCAGCTGATGGGTGAGACGACGAAGATGAAGAGAAGCATCGTGGAAAAGACCCATCAATTGCGAAAACCTTGGCAGCTGAAAGCTTGGAGCATCTTTCTCCTATTCGCCGACGGTTGGGCTTCGTCGAGGCCAGCTGGAGAGCAAGATTCGGGGCTAGCTGGTCTAGCGCGCTCAATAGCTAAGAGGGAGAGAGTCAGCCCATGGCATTCGAGGCCGAAATCCGGATTGGCAGTGGGAGAAAATATATCACATCACTGCCTACCTGTTCTTGTCTTGTTGTCCTTTGTCGAGGCTGGTCGTCTGTCTGCCGTCTGTCTGTCCTGCTTGGCTTGGTCCAATCTGTCGAGAGCTGCCACGTCGCACACGCAACCCAACCCAAACCCAGCCAACCAGACACTCAATTTCAAATCGGCGATCACATCGTGTCCATCATACTATCGCCAGTCAGTCAGTCCATCAATGAACCAGCGCTAACGTCAACGACGGATCCTCGGATGCTGCAAGACCGGCGACTCTTTGCGGGCACGTCGGTGCAAGATCTCCCTCTGGCCTGCATGGCGTGTGGGGAGCTCTCATTACAAAACGGATCCCAGCACGATCTAGCGATAATTACCGGAGCCCCTCAGCAAGATCCGGCGAGGACGACGACGAGGTGCTTCTAATTTCAGTTTCAGACGGACAGACACGACACCGCAGGCGGCATTCCATGGCAAAGTCACAATGGCAGTGGAGGGCAAAGAAATGAGCAGGCTGATGACTAAGCCTCCCCCCCTTTCGGTGCCGCCATGTGCTCGTGCCTGCAATATCGAGTATACGAAGCATTCCCTACTAGCAAGTTGCATCAGGCGGTTACAGGTACAGCACAGGCAATCTCTGGTGCTCGTCTCCATCACTTGCACGGAGCAGGCTGTACGAGAGCATTCGTACGACGTGCTAGTTGGTGCAGTAGCTGGCTAGTACAGTAGGCGTTATTGGACGGATAGTCAAGAGAGGCTGGATCCAATAAGCCAGTAGCGAAGCTCCATCCATTGAGAAATCATCCGATGCCAACCTTTTTGCGGGCAAATCGAATCCATCCTGCTGACTCCCGCCCACACGCCAAAAAAAAAGGAAGCAAAAAAGCATCAATGGGATCGTGCTGACTAGAGCCCTGGCAAGCGAAATCTCGGTTCTGCCCACAGACATGGTCCCCATTGAAGCGGTGGAAATACTGTACGGAGTACTGCAAGGTAGCATTGCATCATTCCGCTGGACGGCACCCGCGGAGGGAGAGACTGCCGATGCCGAGGAAACCAAAGTTGGCAGAGGTGACGTTTGCCATGGTCTGCACCAACTCAACTCATGTCTCATATTAGAGTTACCCTAGACTATCGTGAGAGTTTGGAGGCATGGCTTTTCTTCTTGTCTCCTTTTCTCCTTGTGCACGTTGGCACTTTATTCTCTTGCCCATGACGTGATGCCGTGGTTTTGCATTTCCACAGCACAGATACTCAATGCCTCCATCCAGCAGTTGCTGCATCAGCTCAACTCCCACAGTGACGCCGGCATTCGTACACGGGACTAAATCATCTGCATGTCTCAAATCTTGCACGCCCAGGCTGAATTGGTGGCGTTGCAACGCTTGATGCCCCTCCAAGACACCGACGCTCTCATTCTCCTTCTCCAATCACGTACGTGCAACCTTGGCTCCCCATCCAAACCTCATGCACTCGCCCAGCCTCCACGTCCACCCTGGAGCCGACGCCGTACGTTGTCTTTTTCCGATCCGCCTCGTTGGGATACCACAGTGTCATCTCGCCGTCGACAATCAGATGCGTGGTCAGCCCGCCGTGCGAGTGGGGAGGGTAGTGAGAGTTTCTGCAGCAGCGCGCATTAGCGACCGAAGCACACAGCCACCATTGATCTGCTGGCGATGGCTTCCGCAGAGCCCGAAGGGCAGAGGATAAGGGACAAGACAAGGCTGCTGATGATGATCGAATATGACACGATTCAGCTGCTCAACGGTACGCATTATAGAGGACAAGGCCGGGAGACGAATGAGAAAGACATCCGTGCAACAGACCGTCCCCTCTTGGTACCTATAATACTACTACTAGGTATTACAAGCGCTACTGATATGAGTAAGGTAGCCAATACGCGTATCAACCAGTCACGACGCAACGACTCAAGGCACGGCACGCAAGAGAGTCAACGCTCTTGGTTCGCACTTACGGGCCATCACTCCAGGTAAAGACGTTGCCAAACCCCCACGATCTGACCTGCGCCTCATGCCGGTCACCCATCTTGGCGGGTGCGTGCTTTTTCGATTGCAGGCCGCGCCCCGCCGGGATCCTTCAAGGCGAGCCTTTGTGGTGGACGCCCGCTTGGGGCAGACCGGCGCTCGGACGAAGAGGCTGCTGATACGATACGGCGTGAGACGGTGGCTGAGCCCGGTCGTGTCTCGCTGGCTCTCTCGGTTGCGGCACAGCCAAAGCATAACCAAGCAGGAGAAGAAGAGCGAATGGATGGTTTGAAGCGATGGAAGAAGCACAAGAGAGAGCGAAGATGGCGCTATTCACAGTGCATGACCTCACTGGCGCAGACCCACCAGCCCCGGCCTGGGAGCAACCAGCAGCGGTGCCACGCCCCGAGCCGCAGCGCTGGGAGGCTTGGACAACCTTAAAAAAAATTTCTGAACGGCTGGTGTCATTGATTGATTGATGATGTTGATGGCCACCCAATGCATTCAATGTGATTGACATTGATCATCGTCAAGACCCCTTTGAGTAGTTGCCTGGAATTAGCGAAGCCCCTCTGAACACATACTTGGCCCTGAAACAATGACGAGACCCGTTACCTGCAGTGAATGCTCCATCCCATGAAAATCTGCCCAAGGCATATCTCCGCCCTACGAGGCCATCAGGCCACCCATCTTTTTTCAGCTCGCACCGGTCCAAAGCAACCTAGCCTCAACCACGCACGCATCGCAAGGGTTGCATTGGCGAATCCCTCCCCCCGACTAGCCCTGCTTGTCAAGAGTAGAATCAGGTATACTGTAACCTCTGGTGACGTTGTTGGTGCCCAAGTTTCCGGCTGTATCTGGAACTAAGAGTCCATGTAGCCATGCCGGAACAAGCGCCCTCAACATGTGCTCTTGTCCACACAGAGTCATTCAATCCTCCATCAAACACACAACCGTCCTCATTGTCGCCCTATCAAGCCAGCCCGAACACGGCAACCAACCAAGTCCAAGTCCAGCCCTGCCAGAAGAGACCAGATCGCCGTCGCCCTGTCCATCCACTCTGCTTCTCACTCCCCCTCCAATCCCGTGGCTCGCATCCGACGGACGGCATGCCCGCTACCGCCAGCCTCACTCAGCCCAGCGCACCAATCGCCGGCGACCGCATTGCAAGACAGCAAAGCACGGCAAAGCCTCTCTGCCCTCCTCACGGGCTGGCTGGCCACGGGAACAGCGCCAGACAAAGTGGCGTCTATTTGTCACTCCATACCTGCACCCCGTACATCCATCACCGTTGGTTACATGGCAAGGGGAACTGGTCAAGCTCTCGGCGATGGCCACCGGGGGCCCTCAGTAGCAGCAGCGGTAGGGCTGTGCAGCAAGCAAACATAAGCAAAACAAAACACCGAGGTGGACATGCCGCCCCATGCACAGGAAGCAAGACACCAGACAAGCCCGGCCCAGGCCCTCGAGTCAGGTCTAGGTACATACATGTATGTAATGCCAGCAAGCACAGGGCCCAGACACGCTCGCACTGTCGCACTGTGCGCCCTCCCCGCCCGCCACGGCGCCGCAACCCCCGAATCTTGAGGCTCAACAAGGCCAAGACGAGCTGCTCTCGCACGGTGCGCGCCGTCGAGCCGCCCCGAGAGCCCAGCCAAAGCCCAGTTTCTCTCTCTCTCTGCCGTGCCGGGCCAAATTGATGACTGCAATCCAAGCCCTGGGATCCAAAGCCGCTCCACTAAAAAAGACCCTCCCAGGAACAAATTCCCAGCAGACCGTTCCACATTTCCGTCACTGCAAGGGCATACATGGAGAGCAGAAGCCAGTCGTCGACCCTGTAGCCGGGAGCGGCGAGATAGTTTCCTCACAGCACGAAGGGCCTTGTCGAGAAAGTATTCCGGCTGTTTTGCAGAGTCGAAGCGGCCCA